>VDFB02128858.1:0-14387 GCA_007258455.2 Sequoia sempervirens
AATCCAACTAATGAAAAATTACTCTATTGTTCAAGACACACAAGAAATGTTTGTCAAGAATGAATCAGTGCAAGATAAAATAGAAAACTATCTACTAAATCTAAGAACATGCTTTAATATGCATATTATTCAAAAGAGATGTTAAGTGTAATATATGTGCAAATGTGCAACATTGATAAGTTCTTTAAGAGGTGTATCATCCATTTCTGCTAATGTATATGCAACAAACCCATCTCTATTGAATGATGCAAGGTCCTAACTAATTTGGAATAAAAATTACTTTTTCACCTGGGCTGGCATTAACATTGCATTGATTTTCATATAATACTAAATCACCTTTGTTAAATGAGTGAGGAATGGCACTATCATTGTACCTAGGCTGCATTCTTTTTGAATAGGCTTGAAGATGCTTGAGAGCATCAATACTTTTTTCATCAAGCATTTCAATTTGTTTTAACTATTTTTCTTTATAAGTGGTATAATCATTAAGTCCTCAAAGAGCAATTTGTAATGAAGAAATTTTTAACTCCAAGGGCATTATTGTGTCAGTACCATAGACTAGATTATAAGGTGTGTTTTTTGTAGATGTTCAAATACTAGTGTAATAGGCTAGTAATACAAATGATAATTGAGTATGCCAGTCCTTATTTATTTTCTTACCATTTTTCACAAGATTTGGTCAAGTGTTTTATTTGCTTCTTCCGCTTGACCATTAAATTTTTGGTAATATGGTGTTGAAAAATGATGTTGAATGTGAAATGTTTCCAAAAAACTCTTCACATAATTTTTCTTAAATGGTATACCATTGTTTGAAACTAATGTAGAAGGAAGACCAAAGTGAGCAATAATGTGTTCCAATATGAAATGGAAAATTTTATCTGCTATTGTGGGATGAAAAGGAATGACTTCTACCCATTTTGTTAAATAATTTGTGGCAGTTATGATAAACATATGACTAGAAGAAGAGGGAGGGGATATCTTTCCAATGATATCTAAACCCAAAACTAAAAATGGCCAAATAGGAACTTGGGAAAGAAGTTCAGAAGTGAGAGTGTGAATTATATTGTTATGCTCCTGACATTTGTGATATTTCTTGACATGATCAAAACAATCTTGATCCATATGTCTCCAATAATATCCTATGTAAATTAATTTTTGAACTAGCAATCTTCCCCCAAAATTACACCTACAAGTACTAGCATGAGCTTCCTCAAGGGCTATTGGGATCTTCGATTGTTTAAGACATCTAAGTAAAATACCATCAAAGGATCGTCTATATAAGACATCCACTAGGATTACATATCTAGTAGCAAGTTTCCTAATACGAGCTCTAGTGTTTCTAGTGGTTGGTTTCAAAAAGGAACCTTCTTTTAAATAATTAAATATTAGTTTGTACCATTCAATAGAGGCGTCAATATTGGTCACTAATGCTTCTTTCACTTTTTCATCTATTGATGGCTTGGTAATTGTATGCATGAAAAATGTGAAATCCATAGAAGGATCATTAGAAGATACAAGGGATGCAACACTTGCCATTACATCTACATGAGTTGATTATCCTTTCAAGGAATATTATCAATGGTATCAAACCGATTTTTTTTTTTATGTGGGGCTCTCTTACACTTCTAGGGTTTTAGACCTAAAAGGAGAGAGATACAAAAACCTTAATGCTTCACTCAAGAACCCTTGAGAATTCAATGCAAAGGAGATTGAAATTTTTCAAAGAGGATTGTCGTAAAGGATGAAAACTAATAAAGGGGTTCACCACCAAGTGTAAACTTGGAAAATGCAAAATGTTTGAAAACACACTATGATATACAAAAAAACCTAGAAATGCAAATAGATTGTAACAAAAAACTATGAGATTTAAAGTGTGCACCTAGAAACTAAAGAAAGATGGAATGGAGCTCTGGAATCCTGAAATTGATGTTTTCTAGGCCAACTAGGACTCATATGCTAAGCTGGGTGACTTAGTCCTACTTTGAGTGAACAATGTTGGAACAAGTTTTGGACAAATGGGTACTCAGATCTACAAAAATATCTATCAAACTCATATAGTGGGACTCATTCACCACTAATGGTGAATCAACCCACTTCCAAATTTCTAGAAATTCAAAAGTGGAATCTATAGCTCTTGGTTTTCTCTTCTGCTCCTAATTTAGATCTGGGTCTGAAACTATCAAATTCAACCTGTAGGTGTTCTCAAAGCTTCTCTTAGGAATTTGAAATTTTTTCCAATCTTTCTCTTTGACAAATCTGCAACCTAGACTAGCATACAAAGAGAGGGAAAGATTATTGTGGGGTTAATGAATAGGGGTCTCCCTTGGTCAAACCCCATGTTGGTAATTAAACCCTTGAAATGAAATGAAATATGGAAAGAGAATGATGAATGAACAAAAAGAAATGCTACAACTCACCAAAACCTTGTAGTAGAATGTTCCAAACATGCAAGTAATGGGTCTAATTTATTTAGACTTGAAAATGCTTGAAATTCTTAGAATGCTTGATAGATTGATTGGGGGGGTGAAATGAGAAAATTTTGACCCAAGCAACACTAAGAGCTAGCAGAACTGAAGGGTATGCAGGATCATCATGGAAAACAAATACCCTAAGTGGCAAAAAATTTAAAACCGAAGCTGGTTCGACGAAAAATTTGAATAAGTTATCTATATTATTTCAAAAAATATGCAAGAACATAATTTGTAGAAAATTGAATGTAGTTCTAAACTTCAGCCTTATTAAAACCCATTTGTTGTTCAAAATTTCAATGTAGTAGCACTTAAATTTTAGGAAAATAAGAAGCAGGTGTCCATTCAACCACTCTAACCACAATAAAATGATAATATTTTTCAAGATCTTTAGATATATAGATGACTCATGTCTAGATGATGCATATTTTTTGGTAATCTTTCCAAGTAAATAATTAATTATGAATTTTTATTACAACTTTAAAAAACATAAAAACGCATGTCCCGACCAATTTTAACTTGGTCAAACTCATGAAATTAAATTTTCTTTAACTCTATAGTATTGTGCCATTAGAATGATGCATGTCTAGGATTCAAAAATGACACCTTTGAAAGCTATAGATTTTTTCAATCACCATCAAATAAGATTTTAGTCAGAATTCAAATAAAAATGAATACCATTATTAAATCCAAAGCAGCTACAATTCTATGCTGGTGGAAAAATGAGAATATCCCTAAAACCCTGCCTCATCAATTTTAGGTTAAAAAGCCACAGCCCCATGCAACCATCATATCACCTCACACATTGCCACCCCTATCCATCACATCCCCAAAGACACACCAAAGACTCAAGAAATTTCAGTCCCCATTAACCCGCCCAAATTCCAGCCATCTCTAATCATGGAAAGATGCTTTAAACAATAAATAGTAAGCCATAAATACCATAACACAAGGATTTTTATGTAAAACCCTCCGTAGGGGAAAACCATGGTGGAGGTCAATCCACAATTTTGAGTACTCAAAATATAGTGTTTTACAAAATGGGAATGCACTTGCATTTAGGCACACTGCCTCGAGCTCACTTCCTTACAATAGATTTGGATTACACCAAAATATTGAACAGAGAAGATAGCATCTATAAATGCCTAATTACAGTTCTGGTTAGGCTCATGGATAAGATTCTGGACCTTCTGTCTAATTCTACACTTCTACTGCCTTAGTTCTCTTCTAAAAAACTTTTCTACACAAATAAAAATTTCAATTCGTTCTTATGATATTGGTACACATATCAAACACCACACTTACTTTTTAAAATGAATTAACCAATCTCATATATATCCGCTACCAAGAATTTAGTCACTATATGTCGGCTTCAATATAATAGAAAATAACTTCCAACTGTTGGCTCAAATCATGAATAACCTTTAATGCACATCCACCAAATTCGGTCATAGCATAGTGAGGACCCAAAAAAAATATACAACACAAAAAATAACTTAAATAATTTCACCTTAATCATTTGCAACATGATACATTTACTTGGTCGGCCTTTATACATAGATGAACATAAAATTGAATGACTAGATCTCCTAACTGCATACCCAGCTTTGGACGCTTACAACAAAAACTTGAAATTAAGACACTCCAGATACCTAACAACCTTTCCCTAAGAGATCCACAACTAAAATTGATAATGAAACCACTTGACAGATTCAACTCCTCAACTGGATACCTTGTTCTTCACTCTGCCTTCTAGTATAGTCAGATACTATAGTGCAGACAAGATCAGTGACTTCAGTTGCCATCAGTGACAACACTAGAAGCCATAAGCCAACAATTCCCCCTTTTTGCATTGATGGCAACAATTAGTGAAAAATGACTAAGTGTTAGAACCTTCAAGACTTCAAAACTCCATAGGTGACAAAACTCAACAAAACTCTTCCTAAGTTTGATAAGGAATTTTTCACTGCTCTCTCTTCCCCTTTTCATCAATGAAAAAAATATTTCTTACTCCCCCTATGAAGTATAACCAAAACTTGAGCAAAAAATGATTTCAAAAACTTGAAGAAATACAACTGCTAATTGAAGATTATCTTATACTTTTCCTTCATCTCCAGAAGAAACTTCTTCCAAGCTTCCACTACAATCCTAGTGATTATGATCATGTTGTTGTTCTTAGATGTCCATTTGATAATTTTGATGAGGGATTCTGGAATGGTGAAGCCTTCTTCCATTACTTCTCCTTTCCTCAATATCTCAATCAACTGTTCTAGCCTACATTCAGTTATGTCCTTTACTTTCTAGAAAGTGTCAACAATCATGTTCCTAGTGTTCTAAACACTTGTATGTTCTAACTGCAATTCTTGAATTCTTTTCTTGATTGCATCATCAACATCTTGAGACATGTTGAAATTTTGACCAATACTATTTAACTCTATTTCAATTTGTTCCAGCTTCTCTTTGTACATTTTGATTACATGAGGGCATCAAAGACAATAGTTGTAAATGTTGTTTTTTGTGCTTATTCATTTCCTTAGTTTATTCATGTGATTTTCTAGCTTGGTAAGTGACAATCTGTATTGCTTCTTCAGATGCAAAATTATTTCTCCTTCTTCCTTATTCTCAAACTCAGAGTCCATGATTTCCTTGACACATTCAATCATCTCTTCTGGAAATTTATTCTGCAAACACTCCAAATTGATATTATTGTGCACAAGGTGAGAACTTAGTACACTTAAGATCATTTCCTGCTCATATGAAGGTCTGATAGACCACATGTTTGCAATCTTTTGCATTCCATCCTCCTCATGAATAAGCTGCAATAACTCTTCTTTGGTTAGATCATCTTCTTCTTCACTTCCTTCTACCTTTACCTTTCCCTATTCTAGTTCAACTATTTCTAGTTCATTTTCAAGGATGTTCTTAGATTCCTTGCCAGATTCCTCATCTGGTATGTCCACAATCACTTGTTCTTTTCCTTTCCCTTCAACTTTTGGAGTCTTGCATGCTAGTGGAGTACTAATATCAATTTCTTTTAATCTTCTTTCCCACCTCATTGAGGAGGAACAAACTTCAAGTCCCCTTAATGGAAATGGAGGTACAGTTGATCCCAGTCTCTGAAGCAACCTAAAGAAACTTTCTATATACTCTGATCACGCTTTCCAAATTATTAGAGTATATGTAAATCTATTTGCAAACCAATTCATACCTCTTCCCACATTAGATTGTTATTCGTAAGTAAGTAATCTGTAGCACATCAAGACATGTAACCAAAGTACCAAACCTAAAAAAGTACCAAACTTGAAAGGGTAACCTGTCTCCTTTGTCAATTGCACATTCTCCATCAGTTGATCTTTTAACAATCCCCAAAGATCAAAATCCTGATCTTTCATTATCATCTTGTGTGAGATGTAAACAACTCTAGCCGAAGTTGCACCTTCTTTGTTTCTAAAAAAGAATTTGTAAGATACTCCATGTGTAATGTACCTTGTCACTAATTTTTTAATTGTGGATATTATCAATGCCCTTTGATCTCCAGTTACTTGAGTTAGTGTTTTGACTTCTTTATTCTGGATTGATTTCTTCTTCGACACATCCCCAACTTTGCATAATCTAGTTACAACTACAATGACTTCTTTTGAGATATTATAGGGTTTATCCAAAGTTAGAATATCATCACTCATTCTGTCCAGAATAAACTCAATGATTTCTATGTTTCCAAAATAGGGAAATTCACTCCAAATATCCATGCTTTTGTGCCTTGCATCTTTTAACCATTCCAATTCATCATGCAACAACATGTTCCTTTCAATTCTATTCTTCTCACTACTAAATCCATATAGTTTTACCATTCCTTTGATATGTTCCATTTTCCCTTCCATACACATGTCTTGAAAGAAACTTCTTCAACCATACACCAAATTAAGTTGAAATTTTAGAAATACTTGATGAATTAGGGTTTCACCACCGAATTCTCTTTGCACTTTCAAAATTATGATGCAGGGTGCTCTCCTTCTTCTTCTCTTCAACACAAAGTGGCAAATGATGGTTTCAAGTTGCCTTTTATATTTTTCACACCTAACTTTTGTTGTAATAAATTTTTTTTTCCTAACATATCTGGATGCCCTGTTTTCTCATTCATCAAACAAGAAAACTTTTGTGGACCTTCAACTCAACATAATGTCCTTTCCAACTAATTCCATTGCATCTGTAGATCAACAGTGCAACTACTACAGTCATCCACATCCCGGTGCAACTACCGGTAAGGGGTTTGAAATATTTTCTTGACAGCTCCCTCTAGGCCTAAGGCCTAAAACTAGTTCCCCGAGGAATTACCAGAAGCAAGTTATGGTGCTGGCTCATTTCTTGCAATAGAGGAATTCTTATTCACCCATGTCTTCTTCATTTGATCTCTTATTTCATCCATAGTCACTTTCCCTTTTCCTTTATCATTTCTCTACATATTTTATACTTGTATACTAGACATTTTCTATCCATATTCTTGTTTCTACAGAATCTAGCAATGTGGCCATATTTGTTGCAATTGAAACACACAACAATTCGTTGTCCAAACTAGTCATTCCTTTGATTTCTTCTCTATCTGCATTCATTAGAAATATGCCCAAATATTCCATAGGTATAACAGTCTACATTCCTTATATTTACATATTTGTTTGACAAATTGTTGCATTTAGTTGACTTATGACCAAACTTATTGCAATTGAAACACTGATCGAAAAATGATGAATCTCTTGATTTCATTTTACTTCTACATTGAGCACCCATATGACCAAATTATTGCAAGAAAAATAGAATCCATTAAACTTTTGTGCATTAGGTTATCTTACCTGATTCCTTTTTGCATTGTTCATCTGATTTCCTTGCCTGAAATTCGTTTGTCCAGATCTGGAACTTTCTCCTTTCTCATATCCAATTCCTCGCTTGTAATTTCCATTCTTCTATCCTTAAGTCAACTCATCAAGCTTAAATAAGCTAATCTTGAACTACTCCTTGTATTCATTTTCAATAGCAAGTTCATCTCTATAAAAAATAGTTTAGTTCCCCCAAAATCTCTAGCTCCTTCTTAGGGTTTATCACCTAGAAGGAGAGGAAAATGGGCCAAAATGATTATGTTAACATTAGAAGAAATGGAAAGAGGGGTGTGAAGTGTGTGTGTGTGTGTGTGTGGATATGTTTAAATGATGGAAACTTAATGAAAATACATATTAAAGAATATATTCTAGACTAATGCAAAATTGTTGGAAAACATAATGTGTATTCAAACAAATTGACTAGGAATGTAAACAAACTGAAACAGAAAATAACCTAGTTGGAGATATGAACTTGGAAGATAGAAGAGGTTAGAATGATTGTTTGAATACTTACAGAAGTCACCAAATATACTCACTAGGTCTGATTCTCCATGCATGGCGAATGAATCATGTTTTTACCAGAAAGTGTTGAAACCAGTTTTAGGGAATTGGGTATCCAGATCTTCAAAAATCATTGTTCAAGCCTAGAAATGGGATTGATATCAATGGTGAATGAGTTATCTTCTAGAAAATAGAGAAATTTGGGTTAGATTATGTGGCTTAGGATCTACAATTCTATTTCTGATGAATCTTTGGATCTGAATCTGCAAAATTGAATCTGTAGAGTCTATCAAGCTTGAAAAAGGGCTTGAAACACCTTGAATGAATTTGATGAGATATGTACAACTTTTATCACCTTTCCATTTGATAAATTTTCATACACAAACACATGCAAATGGGAAAAAGTGTTGAAGGTTAAGATAAGGGGGTTTTCCTTGGTTCAAACCCCTTTAGGTAATTAAACCAAAATGATGAAATAAAGGAATGAAACATGCAACAATGGAATTTATTAACTTGCCATGATGATTGATCTTGAAAATTTGTAGCAATACATGAATATTTAGCCCTTGAATGCTTTAGAATGCTAACTTGATGACTTCTAATGAAGAAAACCTAGCTTGCTTAACTTGAATGAGAAGATAGATGATGAATTAATGATGAGAGATGTAAAAATGAGTTTAATGTAAAATGAGGATAAAAATACTTATTTATAGATAATTGTTCCTTAGTACCCAATAATACCTCATCACAGGATGACATGTAGTGAAAATAAACTTTAAATTTCACTTTTTCCCGCTCAATGGTCAAAATGGGGGCCAGATAGGACTCATTCACCACACATGGTGAATGGGTCCCACTTGGATGGGACTAATTCACCATGCATGGTGAATGGGTCCCATAGGGGCCATTCCAACATCTCAGAAGCCAAGGAATAAGGAAATAAGGTTTAATTTGCAACTTTGTCGGGTATTTGATCAATTAAAGCCTCAGGATGCACAATATGGGATAAAAGAGGTCTATTATTGATGATGTGAATGTAAAATAAGGCTTGGGACACATAAATCAATGTGAAAGTGTGATTAAGTACACTTTACAACACCAAAATGAGTTCCACATAGCCTAGGAAGGCACACGAACCAATGTGTATGTGCAAGACACATTACAACACTAGTTTATCATGAAGTTTAAATTAAGAATCTTCTAGATTGATGTAATAATGTTATTAAACACATTTTATAATGTTGAATTAGGGAGAAATAGGTTAATTAAGTCTAAAAAATGTGTGAAAGTCCTTTACAAGACTTTACAACTCCTTTTACAAGACGTCATTAAAAGCATGTTATTCAATTTACAAGGGTCTAAGACCTAGTGTGGATGCATAAAATGCCTTACAACACTTGAATCAAGGCCTCATTGAGTCCATTTATCATGATTTATTCCCATGTCAAGAAAAAGGGTCCTTTTTTCTACGACACAATCTCTAAGAATAACAAAAAAAAAATTCAAGCTCTTCTTCATTATCTCTAGATTGTTGCAGTTCCATCTCCAACTGAATGAATTTTCCATTAACTCTCCTACATTCATTAGATCTTTCTTTTAGGGACTATGCAAGATTCTCCTCTTTCTTCTTTCTATCTTCAATCTCCTTAGTAAGCTTCATCATCATAAATTCCATCTCATGATTTAGGGTAGCATTGTCTCTAGCAAGCTTTTCACATTCTTTAGTTATTTCGTTTAAGGTTTGATTCAAATAATCATCATCCATCCTTTTTCTCTCTTTTTGCTTTATCTGATCACTAAGATCCTTCCTCCTTTCCCTAGATTTAATAACTTAATGCTTTAACTTCTAAATGAACTTCTCAACATCCTTAAGATTTCCTTTCAATTCTCAGACTTCTACCTTAGAATAATCAAGATCATCAATAGCCACCACAAGCTACTGTTAAAGAATACCAGAGTCCATTAAATTCCAAGATCCACCTCAAGTTGTTAAACTTTTTCAAGGAACTTAGCTTTGATACCAATTGTTGGACTCAAGCAACACTGAGAGGGGGGAGTGAATCAGTGTTGAGCAATTTTAAACTTTATTAATATGTTCTTTCAAATGCTTAAAACATTCAGTCAGGGGAAAGATGCATAAGCAAGGAACATTAATACATAAAACCATAACACATATTTTTATGTGGAAACCCTATTAAGGGAAAAATGACAGTGGAGGTCAATCCACAATTTTGAGTACTCAAAATATAGTGCTTTACAAAATGAGAATGCACTTGCAGTCAGGCACACTGCATAGAGCTCACTGCTCAAAATAAGGGAGGCACACTGCCTTACAAGAGATTTGGATTACACCAAAAGATTGAACTAAGAAGATAGCATCTATAAATGTTTGATTACAGTTCTGGTTAGGCTCATGGATCAGATTATGGACCTTTTGTCTGATTCTACACTTTGCTCTGCTCTACCTTAATTCACTTCACAAAATCCTCTTCTGCACAAATAAAAATTGCTCAACTACTCTTCTGATATTCAAACACATATCAAACACCACACTTACTTCTTAAAATGAATTAACCAATCTCATACATATATATATATATATATATCCGCTACCAAGAATTTAGTCACTATATGTCGACTTCAATAGAATATAAAATATCTTCCAACTATCGGCTCAAATCATGAATAACCTTTAATGTGCATCCACCAAATTCGGTCATAGTGAGGGACCCAAAAAAATCTACAACATAAAAATCCATGTAATTTTCCTTAAAAGCATCCACAACAGCTACATTTGCTTGAGTGAAGCCTTTATACGCATAGATGAGCGAGGAAAATCGAGCGACCAAATATCCTAACTCATACACTAGTTGATGCAACAACACAAAAATCAAAATTAAGACACTCCAGATACCCAATGACCTTCCATAAGATCCACAACGAAAACTGATAATGCAAACCACTTGACGAATTCAACTTCAATTGAATACCCTGTTCTTCACTCGCTAATTACATAGTCAAATACTACAATGCGGACTAGATTAATGAATTTAGTTGCCATCAATGACAACAATAGAAGCCACAAGCCAACAAAAAACTTATATTTATACTTAATTATAGAATAATTCCTAAAATTACATCATCAAAGGGTGACCCTAGACCTTAGAAAATAAAAACCCACCAAAAATTTGAATTAACTTTCAATTTTGAGCCAAAGGGGACTCATTCGCCACTCTGGGTGAATGGGACCCACCTAAGGGGACTCATTCACCCATAATGGAAAATGGAGTCCCACCTTAGGCATTTTAGGTGAGTTTTGGATTTAAATGTTTGAAATGATGTTTATGGGGTTTTATTCTCAAAACTACTCATAAGTGAGGCTTGTAGAGACAAAATGGGTCCAATTAAGCATGCAAGCAATTATTAATGATAAGCCTAGAAAGGTGTGAAATCTTGTTACATGACTTTACAACACTTTGAAATAAGGCTTGATAAATGATAAAAAGAGGTTATTTAGGTGAAATACATTAATAAGACCCTAGAAAAGTGTAAAAGTGTGTTACAACACTTCACAACACTTTTTCAAGGTTCCATTAAAATCCTTATTATTTCACAAGGGCCAAGACCCTAATATGAATGTGTTAACCACATTACAACACTAAATCAAGGAAAACCCTAGCCGAGAAATCATAAAAAAGAAGGGACTAGGCGTGGTAAGAAAATATCCAAAGATCCATTTTCTATACTTTCTGGTGTCGTGTGTTGGAAATGTCGAGAGAAGTATTCTAATGTCAACAAAAACCTTAATGAGACGGTTTACATTCAAAATTTGAAGCAAGTAAAACTAATCTATTTTTTAATACAATCAAACCTTTCAAATACGTATCATTGTTCTCTAATTCTAGGGATTTATTAAACCGTTTGGCCCTCAGATTTCTATGAGCACAAAGATTGTTAAAATGACTACCTAAAAAATGAGATTTGATGCTTAATATGCAAGCTAAGATGATTTCTATGTGCAAATGTGTGGTGGAAGGATTAATGGCATGCAAATGTGTGTTGGAATGATTAGTGGTATGCTCCTAAATAAAACAAAATGATGGAATTGATGATGAATGCAACGATAAATGAAGGATGATGTTGGTGATGGATGAACAAGTGGAGATGAGTGAGATGATATGTAACTATATTGAACTATCCATGATTGTACATATGCTCAAATGAAAACATAAAAAACTAACCTAAAATGCTATGATGCAATGGAGATGATAAAATGTAACTATGATGCAATTAATTAATCTAAGAGGAGAATACAAAGTAACACACATGATATGAAAAATAAGTGCTCCGGAGCTCACGAAGCTCAGCTCCTCTGAAAAAAAGTGCATGAGTAAAATACTCAAAGTTTGGATGAAAAATGGCATTATAACACCATTCCAATTTGTATTTCAAAATAGCAATATAACATTACTCAAAAGGTGGATGATAAATGCTAAGGAAAGAGGGTGTATTTATAGAGTTTCTCAAGCATTTTGCGAGGTGACACCTATTAATGGTTCAGATTCAAAGGAGACAAGATAGACGGTGAAGATGAAAGGAATCAGGATGTTGTCCCCTTGACCAAGGACAACATGCCATGTGTGTGAAGAGAATCCCTTGACCAATTGGAAGCATGCCAAATGTGTGGGATTCCAAGTGTGTGAAACAAAGACCCATGTGCTCCAAATTTGTTGGAAGTGTGGGGGAATAAAGCCATGTGCTTTTTCTTATTGGTGGAAGTGTGTGAGGATAATTCTAATTAGTCATTAGGATTATTTATTTTCATGTGACCTTTAAGAGGTGGCACACAAAAGTTGTAGAAATTTATAATTCTTAATTAGGATTAGGGAAGATTAATTAAATAAACACGATTAGGGTTTTTTTGTTTATTTAATTTAGGAGAATGTGAATTAGGAGAATTAAAAGGAAAGTGAACAATATAAATATAGTAAGACCTTATTTATATGTAGTTGAAGCATTAATCAAATATGTTGTATTTAATTAATTGAATATGATGACTGTTTTTAGGTGTATACATTTTTCCCCTCTTTGAATTGATGTGTTTACGTTACTTGAAGAAGATTTTGATGTAGATGCTCATATGATGCTAGATTTTGATGCCCGAGATGATGCACGATTTTGATGCCTAGGCGATGCAAGATTTGATGCTCCAAAGCGAGGAAATATTTGATGCCTGGGCGATGCAAGAAAGATTTTTGATGCCCCGAGATGATGCAACATTTTGATGCCCCAGACGATGAAATATTTTGATGCCCTAGATGATGCAATATTTTGATGCCCCAGACGATGCAAGATTTCAATGCCCTAGACAATGCAATATTTTGATGCCCTAGGCTTTGAATTTTAGGTATTGATGGATATTATGCTCCCTCAAGAGATAAATTGGTGAATATAAGGATGTGAAAATGAAGTGTTGAATGATGTGATAAGTGTTGTGATGATGCAATGATGATCCAATGTCGATTCGGTGAAGGTTTGATGTTAGAGATGATTTATCTCTCGAAATTGAGTTGCAAGCTCTTTCTTTGAATAGTGTTGATTAATTACCCCTCCTTTTTGGTAAAAATGGGAAATAAATCCCACCATAATTCCCTCCATTTTACCCCTAAAAGGTGAAAATACTAAAAATGGGATTCATTTTTACATTTTGAGTTTGGAGAAGGTGAAGATTGGAGAGCTTAGAGGAAGATGGTGATCCCATACCACAAGCATCGTTTCGATCATCTTCGCCAACCTGATCAGCCTGCTGCCTTTGGACCTACGGTACGCTTTACGAGAAACCTCTTTGTTAGTCATTTTCTTGCCATTTAGAAGCATTTTGAACGTCATAGATATATGTTGTAGCTTATGGGATGTCATTTATGCACTTTCGGGTGATGTTTTTGTCATTTTTGAGTGTTTTTGAGCATGTTTAAGAGTTTTGGTGCTTTTGGGGTCCCAAATGGCACCTTTTGCAAGCTTGAAATTCAAGTTTTCATGTGTTTTAAGAGTTTTGGTGCCTTTGGGGTCCCAAATGGTGCCTCTTGCAAGGTTGAAATTGATGTTTTTGAGTCTTTTGAGAGTTTTAGCACCTTTGGGGTCCCAAATGGTGCCTCTTGCAAGGGTGAAAATGCATGTTTTTGGGTGGTTTTAGAATTTTGGTGCTTTTGGGGTCCCAAGTGGCACCTCTTGCAAGCTTGGAATTCAAGTTTTTGGCCTCCAACACTATTTTGGCACCTTTGGTGTCCCAAGTGGCACCTCTTGCAAGCTTGAAAATAGAGGTTTTTGAAGTTGAACTTTGTTTTGGCGCCTTTGGGGTCCCAAGTGGCGCCTCTTGCAAGCATGAAAAACATGTTTTAAAGATGCAAACTTTGTTTTGGTGCCTTTGGGGTCCCAATTGGCACCTCTTGTTTCATTGGAAAATTTTCATCCTTATTGATTTGAGGTGGTTTAGCTTTTCATTTGACCTATTTTGTGGGGTGTGATTGCAAAAATCCCTCGAGGTGAT
>VDFB02128859.1:0-141656 GCA_007258455.2 Sequoia sempervirens
ATCTTATTATTTATTTTATTCCCCTTTTTTGTCTTTCCTTTCCCTTCTTGATTTGTGAGCGATTTTCTCCCCCTCTCTATTTATCCTATCTGGGTCTGCAATCACTCATTTCTACTCCTACAGCTCTCTTTCATCCCAATGATGGATCACAAAGTGTGATCCAAAACGTTGATGCAAAAAATAGCACACAGTCAAATCTAGAAGAAACACTCGTTTAGTAAGGATGTTAATTTAAATATTTTGAGTTTTATTCTATTTTTAAATATTTTGTTAATGATTAGTTTTATATGAATAAATTAGGCTAATTAAATAGATATGATTGATAAGTCTAGAATAATAAAATTAGAATAAATAATTATTGTAAATATAGGAAAATTAAATATTATAGATTGACATATTTAGTTTTAAAATTGATGATGGAAGAATAGCATTGAAATTATATGAAATCAACTTACCATTACTTGCTTAAGAGATTTTTGGATTTGATTGTGTGATTATTAGTTGCTTACCATTAGTTTCTTGGTTTGCATGAGAGAAGTTTCAAAAAAAAAATCACATCATTTTACAAATAAACATCATGATTTGTTTTTGCATACACAAAAAACAACTTAAATGATGTAAATGCATAAAAACGATAATGAAGAATTTGACATGCTTACCAATAGAACCATCATCATTAAACCAAGTTTTTTTTAAAATTAATTAATGAAGTTTTTCTCTTGTTTGAATTCTTTCATTAATTTGTTGATTAGGTAAGTAGTTAAATGTTTTTATTGTGACTAATTACATACATAATTTATTATCAACATAATTATTACACCTTATAAAATGCAAGTACTAGTAAACAAATTCAATCAATTGACTTTCGACCCATTTTACCTTGGTGTTCACATTTTCCTTTGAGGTTCAAAATAATATAAGAATGATTTGAATGACCTATTGTAGGAGTATATCAGACATTGGGATCAAGTAATGTTTTCAAAGAATGCATCTTAATACTTGAACAATATGATGGAAGAACGTATTGTTAAATATATCAAACATTGGAATCAAGACATGTTTTTGTAGAAAAGAATAAATGTATTAGAAATAAAATATGAAAATGCACTATAGCATGTATTTTGTAGATATATATAAATTTATCCAATTGACACCTCTTGTAATGAACTTTAAGGTTATCTTCCTCCATCTATAAAGTAATAATCTTTGATTATTAATTGATTTTTTGATAGTATGGTCTACCTCTTTGTTAGACATTGTAATATAATTATATCAATGTGTACACCACCTCATACATGTTAGGATATTCTATTACTTATATTTAATAGAATTTAAATAAAAAAATATTTGATATAATTCGAACATATGATAATAAAGTGAGAATCTACATTATAGAAAGAAATCATTAAATACATTCATTCTACACTTCACTACCATCAAGTGGAGATGCTCGCTTGCCAACTAATTCAAATACTTTATATTATATTTTTGGTGAACTTAATTTCTTGGAACATCTACATATGTGTAGGATAAGTAGAATGCCCAAGGGAATATCAAAGATTGTGTCTTTATAGTTAATCATATCAAATTTTGACAACTATAAACTATCTATTGAAGAGAATGAGTTCTTCAAGATGGAGCATTTTGTCTATTCCATCAACCTCCATGAAGTGTATACAAATATTTATCACAAGCATGGATTGAAAATGCAAAAATGGATGTGTATGAAAATGTCCTATAGCATGTATTTTGTTGATTTCTATAAATGCTAGGTTGGTTAGGGTTGGAGAAAAGATGTATATCAATGAGACCTATTAAAGTTATGATGAGAAAAATATGCTTAGGCCCAACCTACTAGTATGGAGCATAGAATACTATTTTTCCTATCATTATTACAATAAATCTCATAAAATAGAAGATAAGATTTTTTTCGTTTTGTTGTGTCCTACATTTTTCAAATGATTTGACCTTTAAAAATTTTTAAAAGATTTTTACTTGATTTAAAAATTGATGATTTGAGAAATAATTCTTTCTATGATTTAAATTTTTTTTAAAAAAGCAAAACAAAATTCCTTTTCTTCTGCACATTAAGATGAGCTAATCCTTTAATTGTTCTCATCTCCCCATGTACACTTAGATGAAAATGAGTACAATGGAGACATCTACATAGTTTTCAAACATACGGATCATCATCTGATTGGTTTAATGCATCAACCAAACCCAGTGTTCCTCAGATCAAGATAAGGGACAAAGCAAAAATGTCCTTGTTCGATGGTTTGAATTAAAAACTACTGAATAATCTCCTTTCACCACAGTGATATATTATGCAAATACTGAAAGGGTTGTAGCATTGCCATGACAAAAAAAAGCCCTAGAATGAATAAAACATATAAACAAAATTATATATATGGAGGACAATCAATAGATTTTATGACACCACTGACTTAAAGATAATTGGATCTATAAATTGGTTCGAATTCAAACCCACTGCTGTCAATATTAATCTGGAGAATAAACAGACATATATTTTGAATAGATATTAGTTGTAGCTCAATTCTCAAAAGTAGACTGGAAAGTATGGCAACAATTTCAGACTGTAATTGCAAACTTTCCGAACCCTAAATTATACATACTGATTAAATCCCCTGCAAATACTGAACTATTTGTGTTCAAAAAATCAGCAAAAATCCATAGGATAGGTTAAACAAAGTGACATATAAGTATCCGATGAATTCAAAACTTCTGAAATTTCTCAGGCTTGATGACAGGATTATTTTTAGCAATCGATTGTTGCGCAGCTTTCCGGTAATCATAGGGACAATTATGTTCCTCTGCATACCGATGGAGACCACAGAACGTTTCCCCGCAGCGGCAATGGAAGCCCGTCAATCCCACACGCTTCTTGCAGCAACTGCAGCGATTTGGCTTGAGCTTCTTAGCATTACTCTTTTCCCCTTCTCCCCCTTCCTCTTCCTCCCCTGTAGCTGTATCCCTCGATCTCTTACACTGATTTGCATTACTCTTTTGCCCTTCTCCCTCTTCCTCTTCCTCCCCTGTAGCTGTGTCCCCTAATCTCTTACACTGATTTCCCATCAACAGTTTCATCGAAGCATCTTCCTCAGCCTTGGCATTGTTCTGCTTCTTCATAAGAAGTTTATAACATACAGAGCACAAATTCATTGTTTCAGAACATCCAAAGAAGCCGCAATTGTTAGCGCAGAGGATGGATCCATCGCTGCCCTCTTTCTCCAGCAATTGGGAATTGGAAGAGGTAGCCATTGTAGTTAATTAGGCTTCTTGGCTGCAAATCACATAAGTTGAGATTTAACATTGCTCGGTGGGTATTTAAAGGCATAGTTATTTTCTTCTGCCCACGCTACCTCTGTCGGTCTAAGTTTTAGAAAAGCAAACAATTCCAAAAGTAGTTGAAGACCTGTTTGTTTTATTTCTATATTTATCATATAATTTTACTTTTCTTTAATTTTACTTTGGAAAAGCAACACATCCAACCTCTTTATTTTAGCAGTTCTATATTTGTCATGTAATTTTACTTTCTAAGTTTTTAACTTTTATTATTATAAAAAGGAACATTTAGTAATGATGTTAATTTAAAATTTTTATTTTTTATTTTTGTGGAGGGTTTTATATCAAATCCAGATTCGTTTTGCAATCTGATATAGGTGCACGAGCTATAGGCTGAACCTCTTCGACTAAGAGCCAAGGACTGAGGGGTATCCATTCCATCAAATTTGCCCGGGGAATGATCCTAGCCTCATGCACAAGCCATAGGCTGAACCTCTTCGGCTAAGAGTCAAGGACTGAGGGGTATCCATTCCATCAAATTCGCCTGGGGCATATGATCCTAGCCTCATCCCTTATGATGTCGGGGCCTTGCACTTAGCAAGACTTGGTCCCTGGTGGGCTCATTTAGAACCATTCAACTTCACCAACATACCAAGGGCCCATTGACACTTAAATATTTTGAGTTTTAATCTATTTTTAAATATTTTGAGTTTTAATCTATTTTTAAATATTGAGTTTTAATCCACTTTTAAACATTTTGTAAATGATTAGTTTTATATGAATAATTTAGGCTAATTAAATAGATATGATTGATAAGTCTAGAATAATAAAATTGGAATAAATAATTATTGTAAATATGTGAAAATTAAATATTATAGATTGACATATTTAGTTTTAAAATTGATGACGGAAGAATAGCATTGAAATTATATGAAATCAACTCACCATTGTCAGCTTTGTATCACCTCATAAAAATTAGTCTTTTATTTACAAGTTTCATGGAATTGATTTGTCATGTGGACTTGATTTGTGTTGCATAAGATCAATCTAATAAAATATGTGTTGGAAAATATGTCTGTTGTTATCTTGTAGATAGTTGAACTTGTCATGATGACATTTAAGGATAGCATTTAGGAGTTAATTGACCTGATAGATGAAGGAGATCTCTTAATTCAAACCCTTTTGGTGGTTCATATTAGGGACAATATGATATCAAAGACATGTACACAGACATGCAAATAGCCTACATGACGATGATGTGAATCTTTTTGTAACCCCTAATTGTTCTCCAATATAATCACATGTGAATTAATTGCATATTGAATTTCTTTAAATACCATGACATAGCAACATCTCACACAAAAGTGTATGAAGTCATCTCATAATAACTAGTAGAAGGAAGTTAGAAACAAATTTTTTGAATTTGATCATTTAAATTTTAACGTCATACTTGTGTGCCTTGGGATTGAATAAGGTCAATCCGACGTCACTCAAAAATGATCTCTAGGGTAAAATCATAATTTTGATATAGGGAGCAAATGTATGGAAGCAAGTGTCAATAAATATGTGATAATGATAAGTAAATGAAAAATGTACAGAAAATGGTTAAACGGTCATCATACTAGCGCTCATCCCAGTTCGCTAGCTTTTGGTCGCATGGTGTGATCACCCGCCAACCCTTAGGGGGCCTAATTTTAACCTCTCAAGCTTTAATTAGACATTGTTTTAAATCGTCATAACTTTTGACTCAAATATTGAATTTTTGAAATGAGATATCATTGAAAATATAGTTATGAGAACTTTCCAATGGTGTAGGTATTATTATAATATTTTACTCTTGGAATATTTTATTGCTAGTTGAAGTCAGATCTCCCATTTGAACCTCTGAGCTCATAAATTTTTGCGTGGATCTCTTTTTTTCATTATTTTTGTGGCATCAAAAAGGTATTGAGTGGCTCTATCATTGTGCACATGCACATTTTCTAGTTTCAACCCCAAGTATTATTTATTCATATTTTGGCATATTTTCACTTTAGTTAATTACTTGGGCATCCTGACTCTTGGAGAGGTTTTTTTTGGGGGAAGGCTTCATTTGTAGTATACATCATGTTTGGGAGTTTCTAATTATTGTTGAAGGTTTCAATCTTTGTAATTTAAGAGATTTATTATAGTACATTATGGGGTTTTCATTTCATCCTTCTCTAATTATGTTGAAAAGGGGAAATTATAAATAATAGAGAGATGGCATCATAAAACATCTTTGTTGGGTTCATTTGTTACCACATGTGTATGGTCTTGTTCCCCCTCCAGGTACTAGTAGTAAAAAGGATTCTTGGAAGTGCAAAAGGGATCATGTCTTAGGGGTTATTGCAGTGCATGTTGATGATGACATTTTGAATTCTATTGTTCATTTTGAGTGTCCTCATACTCTTTGAACTAAAATTTGAGAGATATATGGAGATCCTAATACTCAGCCATTCCCAAATGATCATGTTTAAGATTGTATTGTGCCTTTTCATTTTTCAGAATGGATACCCTATGATTATGATACTATTCGAGAGTTTGAATATTTTTAGTACTTTAAATCTTCAGATGAGGATGGTGAAGTTTCTTCATATGTTCCTTCAAAGATAGTTGTTGATCCTTCACCTTCATCGATTCCTTGTGCAGAGTCATTGATTTAGGTTCCCATCATTCATGTTCAGCAGGACCATTCATCTTCTATTGGTGATTCATTGAGAACTTCCAGTGATTCATTGCAACAAATATCTCATTGTCTTCCTAATTGAGATTCCTATAAATCAAAAATTGGATCTTTGTTTGAAGAATCTCACATTTCAAATTTGGAGGACATAATTGAGGGGTTATCTCTCCTCTTTGATGATAGTCATTGCAATATTATTTTCAAACCATCATTATCTTTGAATATTGTTCAACATCAGTTTCCACATAGTTTTGGTTTGTCACCTTCTTCATTGTTTGGGCATGTACCTAATTTGATTGTGTCATCATCTTCATTAGATAAGGAGACACGAGCAGATTTTAAAGACAACATCATACATTTTTATGCTTCCTTCTTTCAATTCCTGTCCTGAATGGGAAGTATTCTTGCATTTGTACTTGGTTTTGTTTCTTTTGAAAGGGGGATAAGTTGTTTGTCGGCATTGGATCATGTTGTCTTTGGGCACTCACCATTTTTGCAAGACATTACACATTATGGGGGGGCTACATAGTCTCTCCCTTTCCCTCTTATGGGGGGTCATTCATTGTATATTCATGATGGATGAATTCCTTGGGGGATATCATTGAGTCCTTTATACATCATCCTTGTTTATATCTTTTCTCTCTTTTGGAGAGGGTTTTTTTTCCATGTGGTTTTTCTCCTTTTCTCCATTTGTGAGAGAGTGCATTTGCATTTGTACATGGGTACCTAAAATGGCCTTGTAGTTAGGATCCATCCTTGCATAATAATTGTGCCTCCCTAAGTTGCAGTTTCCTAACTAGTTATTAGTGGGATCCTGTTTACATGTTAAGTCCACTTAGGTCCTACGCATATTTAAGTTGTTTAGATAAGATTTTAGCTTTTTAGTTTTTATTAAATATTAGTCCTATGTCATTTAATGATGGCTCATGTCATTTAA
This sequence comes from Sequoia sempervirens, assembly GCA_007258455.2. Lineage (NCBI taxonomy): Eukaryota > Viridiplantae > Streptophyta > Pinopsida > Cupressales > Cupressaceae > Sequoia > Sequoia sempervirens. The sequence goes on from VDFB02128859.1 coordinate 6,945, forward strand.
TAATGGCACTAGCTATTCAATTTTTTTGGCATTTGGTACTTCATCACACCTTGTTTGTATAAGCAAGGCTATTGTACACTTTTGAATACCTCATCATCATATTTGACAGATCCTAATATCAAGCAATATCATTTCTTGCATACCCTCTTGTAGAAGGTTTTCATTATTTTTGTAGGTGGTCCTGAGATAGAGCTAATTTTCAACTCCTGTGTGGTATTAGAGCACGACCTTGCAAATTATTTCTCATATTTGAGGGTGGAGCTGTTTCTAGTGAGAGATCTTGGTGAATTTTAGTAAGGTTGAGTATGTTCTTCCCTTGCACCCTATGGTGATTTGGGGAATCAAAAAAAAGAAAGTTTTGGAGGGTTGGTCTTTGTGGGTTTTTATTGCGGGTTAATTTTGGTGCATGTTGGAGGTAATTTGAGCTCACTATTGATTCCATAATGTCTAATAAATCCAAAATTGATTTTTGTTTCTTCAAAATCCATCATATTTTGCTAGATCTATGAGGATTTGATGTTAGGAGGTGGTTACCAGATCCAGGAGGTAGCTGATTTTTTGGAGCATATTGGGCCAAAATTGACCCTTCCATTGCATCTGAAAGGCCCCAAAACCCCCCATTTTCATATAAAATACTTCATATTTTGACAAATTTATTTTTGGTGATTTTTAAAAAAAATATATGCAACTATCTTAAATTTGACAGCCAAATGACCATCACGAAAGACTATGTTAAATTTGATGGTTAAATGGTCGTCATACTAGCGCTCAGCCCATTCCGCCAGCTTCTGGTCACATGGTGTGACTATGTTAATTTTAACCTCTCAAGCTTTAATTGTGCAATTTTTTAAAATGATCATAACTTTTGACTTGGCTATCATATTTTTAAAAATAAGATATCATTGGAAAGTTAATTCTAAGCACTTTCCAGTGGTGTAGGTATTATTATCATATTTTACTCCTAAATTTTTTTTTGAAGTCATATCTCCCATTTGGACCTCCAAGCTCATAACTTTTTGCTTGAATCTTCGTTGTTCATGATTTTTACAACATCAAAAAGGTATTGAGGAGCTCTATCATTGTGCATACACACTTTTTCTAGGTTCAGCCCCAAGTATCATTTATTCAGATTTTGGCATATTTGCATTCTAGTTAATTACTCCTAACTTTTGGAGAGGTTTTGTTTTTTTTGGGAAGGTTGCATTTGCAGTATACATTATGTTTGGGAGTTTCTAATCGTTGTTGAAGGTTTCAGTCTTTATAATTTTAGAGATTTATCAATTTATTGTGGGGTTTGCATTTCATCCTTCTTTGATTATGTTGAAAAGGGGAAACTATAAACAATGGACAGATGACATCATAAAACATCTATTTTGGCTTTTTATTTGTTACCACATTTGTATGGTCTTGTTCCCCCTCTTAGTACTGGTAGTAAGAAATTTGCTTGGAATTGCAAAAGGAATCATGTCTTAGGACCACATTGTAGAAAAAGATAGACCGTCAAATGTAGTTGGACCAAATAACCAACCAATCTTCACAATAACAATTTAGTTGTCCATAAAATCAAGATAAAAAATAGACACAACGAGCTAAAACATAACCTCAGAATATAGACCATTCACATGTCATAATAGTAAAATACTATCTCTTTGGATGGAAGCCCCACCAAAATGAAATAGACTTAACTTTTTTATCTTGTTAATTTAAATTGAAAGATCCTTGTGATGTACATATTGAAAATTTTATTTAACATTCAATGTAGATAAGTAGATACAAAATTGGACCATGTGTGACAACTTATTTACAGTATTAATAAAAATCCTAGCATCTAAATATAGATCAAATTAAACCATGATACAGTAGACACAAAATATGAATTATGAATAGTGGGCTAAAATATAACCTCGGAATATAGACCATTTGCATGTCTTAACAGTAAAATACTATCTCTTTGAATAGAAGCCCAACCAAAATGAAATAAATTTAACGTTTTTTATCTTGATAATTTAAATTGAAAGATCCTTGTGATGTGCACATTGAAAATTTTATTTAACAAATTTTTCATCTTTTTGTATGCATTGGTTGAATTTTGTGTAAATACCATTTATATGGCGTGAAGTTATAAAATGTACTTGCAACAATGTTACAACAAAAAATTGCCTACCTTCGACTCAAATGCACCGCTTCCCAACTCCCTACAAGTTTGCAACTAGTTGCACTTTCTATGCACATCTTGACAAGCTCTCATTTGTAGTTGTGCCCTAAAAATATCACGTGGCTACGTTATTCATAAAATATTTTGCAAGTTTCAAGGGTTTCACAGGTTGGCGGGAGATTGATTAAGGTTTCAAACGTAATTTAAATGCAATTTAATTATTGAAAATCGCAGTCAACGATTTTTTCAAAAGACGGGATTTTTGGGGGAGAAATCGTCTATGGGACTGATTCGCAAAAAATCAAGTATAATTAGGATTTTTTGGAAATTTTTGTTGCTCTGATTTGATCTATGCAATTAAATTAAAATACTAAAAAAAATATTAAATATTCAACATAATTTGTAAGTGTGATATGCATGTTTTATAGCATGGAGACAACCACATTATGGAGAGAATGATAAGCATGATTGACCATCAAACTAACAATAAATTGATTAAGTCACACATATCTAAGGAAAAATAACAATGTTGTGTCAATTGAAAGAATTGCATAGATGGAGTGCTTACATTGTTGATTATTACATATCATGATGCATTTTATTAAAAAAGGGTATTCCCCCTACCATGGAACAATCTCTTAAAAAAAAAATCTATTTTTTGCAATTTAATTCTTTGACATTTGTAATTTTTTTATTATTCTCAATTCTCCAATTTTTCTCTTTTGTTTTACAATTTAATTCTTCATTTAGAACTTCTTCAAAACCTTTTTTTCTTTAATCATTGCTACAAAATCCTGGATCAATCAATTTCTTAATCTAGTAGACCTTTTCTCTTCAATATTTAGCTACAAGGTTCTAGAGTAATCAATTTTCTAAGACCCACTTCTAGGTTGGGATTTCCAATTTATCTTGGTATAGCATCCTTAATGATCAATCTATTCTTTCTATGGATCACTATTAGAAAAAACATTTTTAATTTGCAAGATAATATTGCTAGTAGAAACAAGGCCTCTTTTGGGAACATCTTTGTCGAAAAAGAAAATATCATTGAGTATTTGGAACCTCTTCAAAGGGATTTCCAATTTATCTTGGTATAGCATCCTTAATGATCAATCTATCCTTTCTATGGATCACTATTAGAAAAAACATTTTTAATTTGCAAGATAATATTGCTAGTAGAAACAAGACCTCTTTTAGGAACATCTTTGTCGAAAAAGAAAATATCATTGAATATTTGGAATCTCTTCAAAGGGATCTCCAAATTAATGGCATGAATTGGGATCGATACCTAAATAGAAGAATATGCTCAATATATATCATTCACTTGTGGCCAAGGGAGACAAAAATTCAAATCATTGTGGCTAGTAGAGGGTGATAGAAATACTATTTTTTTTTCATTTGACCACTCTTTTAGAATGGCCTTCCCTTTGTACTTCCATATTGGTTTAGATAACTTAAACTCTAATGTTATTCAATTTTCAAATGTTAGAAATTTGTCTTTTTTCCTTTCGTCAACCCTACTTGTGTGGGGTTGAGAGCCGACCCATACTACAATTTGTTACATTTGTCGGAATAGAGGTTTGTCTCTTTGTCTCTTTGAGGATGGTTTTCCAAGTTTTGAAAATGTTCGTTCTTGGAGCTTATTAATCTTCGATTTTTGCCAATGCCAAGGTTGAAACGTGTAAACATTACTAACCCAAGTCTTAGACACAAAAACAGGACTCTAAGGAGACAAAATTTGAATCAAGATGGCATCCATGAAGAGGTTAAGAGGAACACTACATTGTGGCATATTCTTAGGAAAGGGGACCTCTCTAATTATATGGAACGAATCAAAAGCCACAACCCTACCCTTTTTGAGAAGTTTACCAAAAGGTTGGAATTCTAGGATGGTAAAGATTAGAGATATGGAGCTTGTGATAAAGAAGAAACTTATAGCCCAAGTTTCAAAATGCCTATGGAAGTAAGTAAAACCTACAATGATAGGAGAAACAAAGAGGAGTTGATCAAGTCCTTCCTCAAGGGTAAGGAAATTTTGAGGAGACAACAAGCTAGTTATATCACAGCCCCTCCCAACGTCATGGGTCAAGGCTGGCATGCATATAATGCAATATATCACTAAAGGAAGATTTAAATGCATCTTTTTGTTCCACCTTACGCCCCTTAAATCATTTTCGTCTAAATAAGTTTGACGTCCCTAGCTTACTCCTTTGGAGGTTCATTGTGCTCTATCTGCTCTCCCTCGACATCAATCCATTATCCTTCTCCTAGTGTCCCGTGCCCTTAACCTAGCTCATATGTACTACCCACCCTATGATGAGAGGGCAACTTTCGATGTGTCTAATACAAACCAATGCAATAGGAAAAAGAATTTTGTTTTCCTTACTAGGGGTGATGAGAAGTTGGGCTCGGATGATGTCAAAGAATTGATGGGGAAGGAATTACTGGTAAGATGGGATTTGCTTGAAAGTAGGGCAAAGAAAAAATGTTTGTGAAAGAAGAAATTGCTGCCAAGTTTGGTTTCCTATCCATGAAGGCTTGCACCCACAGCCTTCATTTGAGCATTCCAAAGTTGCGTGCCATTCAGCTTCTAGGCTTAGTGATTTGTCTTCTATTATTGAGTTGTTGGGGATAAATCCTCTAGTTGTGATTCTTCTTGGAAATAAAAAAATTAAATCTGAGAATCTGTGTTACCTAGAAGGCTTAACGGAGTTAATCCCCAGTCAATGGTCGATGCCAATCCTAATCAGCCAAAGTCAAATGCGATGGAGGACATTTGTAAACTTAAGCCAAGGGAAAACAGGGTTAAAGGATTAGTGTTCTTGAAGGCAAGTTGCCGGTTTAGCAGAACCTTAAGAAAGTTGTGGATATCAGTAAGACCACAATAAAAAACTGTGGTAAATCAATTTGACTCAAGAAGGGCCTAGTTCAAAGACCTGCAACAGAAAGTAGAGAAAAGTTAATATGTTGGTCATGGAGTTTGTGAACAAGCATTTTTATTTTCCAAAAAAAGAATGGGAGATGGTTGTGGCCCTTAACTCCTTGTAATTCTATGTCCTAGTCTTTGTTTGTTGCATTGTTGTTTTGTCTTCAATATGTTGTGGCTTTGTTGTAGCTGACTGATCCTTTTGGCTAACCTTATGTTTAGTTGTTCTTGTTTGATTGTCCAACCATATTTTTAGTTTATTGCTGTAAAAGGGTGGGTGACCCTTTCAAAATCCTGGTTTTTACCCTTAAAAAAATATTGTTAGCAGAAAAACTAAATGCATACTGCTTTATTTTCTTAATATGCAGTCGATCATTGCAAAGAATCTCTGAGAGCAAACAACATTGTGAGGAGTCTTGAGGATAGGGCAGTTTTCTTGAGAAAGGGTATCCTTCACTAATACCAAAAACTTTCAGATGGTCCAATCTTTAAGTAGTAAATGGCATATACACCCCCTTATATATTGCCTGTCTAAATCTATTCCAAATTAGATTGTTTTCTCCTTGAAATGTCTGCCTTGATATAAGTTTGTTCCAAAATGCAACTTCACGAGCGATATCAATATATGCATCTTAAGACTATCTTAAAGAACAAAAAATGTACAATACCGCAAAATAAAGTTATAGAGTGGACAACGTAAAATCACCGTGCTAAGGCCGAGATACGTTGCAAATAAATATGAAGCTTTACGATTCAGATATGTAATACTCTTAATATTTTGGCCACTATCATTATTCTTACAATATTTATAGATCACAAAATATATAAAAATGCTTTCATCAACCACCCATCTTTTGATTGTCCTATATGAAATTGAAGAGGCTGCAAAAAAATATTTCATAGAATTGAAAACTAACAAATTAAAGAAGCAGCAAAAAGATATTTTATAAAATTGAACACTAAAAAATTGAGGCTGTTAAAAGATTTATAGAATTGAACACTACGGGCATTTTGTTTTGATTTCATGTAAATGGGGAGGCATCGAAATAAAGCAACATAAGCTACAGCATAAATTTGAAAACGACAAGACAAACTCAAGCTCCAATAGAAACATTGTTAAGACTCACCTCCTTGAAGATTATCATGTCCCATAGTTACAGCTATCTACATAACTGGTGAAAGGCTGGACAAGGAATTGCTTAAAACAATCACTTAGCAATACTTGGGAACTTCTTACAAAAGTCAAAATCCCTTTAATAATAGGGTCTAAACATATTTTTAACACACCCAATACTGACATGGTTTCAATAAAACAAAATTAACATATGCTTGGCAAGTCATAGAAGTCACGCTAATTTAAAATCTAAAAGATATACTTCATATTTAAAGTTATAGTTGATTTTCCTCAAATTATATATGTAACTTATTTTCAGAGGAATTTTTTTCACATCCATACATTCATTGACTTGGCTATAGTGATTCTGAAGCTTTGAAAAGAGATGGTTTTTAATGTTAATTATCAGTATATTTTGAAATAATTCTATACCAGAAAACAACAAAAGAAATCTGTTAGACAGGATTCTCTTACAAATTATTAAATAATAATGAAATAAAGAATCGTGCACTCTGCATCCTTGAACATATCAACCCCCCGAGAAAGTAAAGTGACTTTTATAATGAACTGTAATCGATAAAAACACCATATGTTTCCCCACACTCGCAAGAAAATCTTTAACTGTTTATCAGACATCAAATTAAAATTTAATATATGAAAATTCTGATTCTGCAATCAAAACTCTCTGCAGACATGCATATCTATATCCTCATATTTGTTTATAAAATAACACATATGCTTGATCATGGAGTACTTTGTTCAATCCCACAACAGACACAGTTGCATCATCAAATCGTAGCCACCGACCATCAGAATATCTAGCATCAGCTGTATAATGCCCTCTTGAAGGGTCATATCCATGGTGTGTTATAGTTGCAACTAGTTCATATCTCCTGCCCTGCAGAATTTTTTGACAGTTTCTTAATACAGATGACAAAAATGTTCCAATAATAATAAGGCAATATTACAGAATTAGACAATTAAATACACCAAGTAAAACCCATTTTGACAACTTTAAGACTTACTTCTGTTGTTGAAGAGACAAGCAATTCACGCCCTAGAACAATCTCCGTACTGAAGCGCACAGGTTTATGTAGCTTGCTGGTGCCTGTACTTCCATAACTAAAGCGCTTTAAATGCAATATCAACACCTTTGACAGAGTCTGTAATTTTACAGACTTACTTGCACTCACAATCCCTTCCTGTGCCGCAACCAAACAATTCAGAGTTCTATCCACTTGGTTCCATCCAAGTTCAAACTAGGCTACTTTAACATCATTTAGAAGAAAACCATTGTTGCCAGGCGACTATGGTTTTCTTCTAAATAGGAGACGGGTACTTTGAGATGCCATTTTGTAATATAAGTTAATAATTTATTAATTTGCTACATTAAAACTGAAAATGTCATGACATTGAACTTTCAAATCAAGAACACTGGTAAAATAATAAAATTTAACATTAAATTTAAAGTTTAAACACACAAATGTCAAAGAGTTCATACTACATATTTGATATTACATATTGAAATTCAGAAATGTCGATTCGTTTTTTTCTTTCCATATGGAAACTTGTCAAAACATTGGCGAGACATCTCTGACGAGTTTCCAGTACAGGGAAATGTGCCTTGATAGTGAGTGATCAGATGATACCCAAGACACATCCCAGGGGGCCGGAGATGTGTCTCTGTGCAACTATGAAGAAAACAGACCATAAAATTTGAATCGGTATTTTCTGTAATGTGGTAGCAGCAGAGCTAAAACTACAAGACATCTTTAAATATAACTCACAACATATGTGCACGTATCAAATGTGAATCTATAAATGAACTCAGTCAGACACATCGACAAGTCAGTAATTGACATTACAATATCGAATATCAACATACCACGTGCTTATATACAAAGTTGCATAAAAATAGAGATGAAGCCACTCAAGCAAACACGCAGTAAGTTGAATAAAACAAAGATACAAAAAAGGGATAATATGGAAAGGGAAATGTTTGAGACATTGTTTCATAAAAAGGATGAAAGATGGGGACTTCATCAACCCAACAAACATGACATGCACAAAAAATGATTCTGTTATTGACAGATAGAGCAATCACTCAATGATTCAGATGAACTCCTCAAGTTGAAGAATATAATATAGAAGTTGGAAATAAAATCAAGGCATTTGCACACAGGCTCCAAAAAAGGGTTTTGATTTTCTCTATCCTTGTGAGAACACAAATGAAAGAAGTTGCTTACAGATGGGATGGGGATAATTAAGGTAGCAAAAGTTGAAACCAAAATCCTCATGGTGTATCTGCAAAGGATATGCTTGTGTTGTCCTTGTAATAGAAAACCACAATCAATACTGTTGATTAGAATATAGATAGGATATTTTCTTCTTGTCCTTGAGAGAGAGAAAACAACAATGCAAATACTTTTGATTAGAATATCAATGATCTCAGAAAGACTTTATTAAATGCATGGCAGAACGAATTTATCAACAAACATACACTCTCCTTTTGGATTTCCTATCATGCCTGACCAATCACAAGCATGTATTTGCAAAATGTTTAAAACACTGTTAATAGAGTGCAAGAGACATTCTTTCTTTTTTTTCCTATTGTTGTTTCAAAGATTTTTCTCCAAAACATTTAATTGAAAGTGCCATAAAATTAAAAAGGAAAACCTAGTAATTAAACCATTTAAAGATGAGAACCATTCAGTGGACAACGCCAAAAGATGTCAGAAAACAGGTGATCTGCAGGAAAGGTCAATGGAGACAAGACAGATAGTTGGCAGCTAAAGGCAAGTAAAAGCTAAATTACCAGTTCAGGTTTGGGTTTGAGGGTTCAGTTTGTGGGTCGGTCAAAAAAAATATGAGGTTCGGTTCATTGATACAAAAACATATAAAAATCAGATATATATACATATTTGTAGCAGTAATTAAGTTCACAATCCACAACCATATTAATAAACAAATAACATAGCAAAATACACCACCATATTAATAGTCAAATAAATTTAAATATAAATAAAACTTAAAAGATAAAGTTTTTTTTTATAAAACTTACTTGCGATAAAATTTTGATCACAAGAGGTTGTAGGTACGTGTATGATTGGTCATGGAAGTACCGCCAACTATGAGCATCAACCATATACTTGTCCCAAAGAGCATCAAGACCACAGTCATTGGAACATGCAAAACCCATGAACTCAGCCCTCATTGCATCCCATATGTCACTATCAATGAAGAGTATGTGAAGTGTTGCCTTGTACCCTTGAACAACTACATCTCTATATGGGACTAACTCTGAAGCAAATGGGCGCCCCTAGCCAAGAAGGGCACCCAACTTTCCATGCCTTAGTGAAATTTTCAAATTTTCAAAAATTGCAAGAGGATGAGGATGTCCAAGTTCATTGAACAGCTGATTTTATGGTTTTGAAGATAAAAGCAAAAGAAAGCAGACCTATTTCAAACCCTAAGTCTATTTAACACCTCGCTTCAATGTAATTTTCATTATTTTTGCAAGTAGCATTCAGAGGAGAAAGTTGGAGCAGCAAGTTTGAAGTAATATTTCAAGATTCAAGAACTCAAGTTTGTTGATTCTTCATTAAATTTTTCAAACCAGCAGCATAAGGCCTTGCTTTTTCATGCTTTTTCATCCAGAAGATCAAATTTTTCAAGAAGAAGGCCAAGATTTTCAAATTTTCAGCCATCTGGGTCTTATCATCTCATTCTTCTGAAGAAATTTTCAAGAAATTCATCAAGTTGCAGCAGCTGCTTTTTGCTTTGCATGTCAGTGAAATCCTCAGTGCATTCAATTTTTAATCATCTGGGTCCTCTCAAATCAGTCTTCTAAAGAAAACCCATATCACAATTTTTTTTAAGAAAATTTCAAATTCTAGGGTTGGCTGCTTTTTCGATCAGTCATCAGTGTTTTTCAAATCTAATCAACTGGGTCCATTTCTAATTGCATTCTGAACAAAACCCGGGTGCCAGCTTTTTTCGTAAAAAATTGAAAAAATTAGGGTTTGCTGTTTTTTCAGTCTAAATTCAAAATTTTCAAAACCGGACGATCTGGGTTGTCTTGCAACAAAATTCTAAGCAAAACCCATATCTCAGAAAACATTTCAGAAATTTGTCCGTTGGAGGAAGAAAAATTAGCATTCTAAAAATAGTAAGTTGCTCAAAACTTGTCTGAACCTAGGCAAGTTTACAATCATTCTTCAAGGTTTCCGAAATGGAGTACACTCCCAATGTTTTCAAGACTGAATCAGCTCTCTATCATGATTACATCAAAATAGCTGAGACGAACTTGCATCACATCAAGCCGATGTTTGATCTACACGCTTTAGAGAGCGCAGGCAACACTTCAATCAGAAACCTGGGACACTCTGGACTCTTTGCAGCAACGTCTATTCATTTTTCAGTTCAGAGTCTCGAGTTCGTAATCGCTTGCATCAAGCATTACAACCTAGCTACAAGGGAGATTCAATTAGTTGATGGCAGATTGATTTGCAGTTTGAAGCCTAATATGATTGAGAAATGTTTTTCCATTCCCCCATGGCCTGAAAGTGTCACTATTTCAAAGGGTGAATGTGAGAGGATATGGGAAATGCACAAGGACAGTACAGTAAGAAGATTGCACAAAGGTGGATGAAGGAAAAGCATAAAACTTTGCCTAAGAACGACGGGCGAGGAGAGTTCAAAGATGAGATTGCTATCATAATCACCTTGCTCAACAGGGTAATTGGATCAGAAGATGCTTCCAAGTTTCAGCCTTGGATGTTCTACGCCATACCCCACATCATGAAGAAGACTAAGTTCTATGATTGGCCCACCTTGATCAATGACAACCTTCATCAGCAGATAACAGAATACTTCCAGTTTCACGAGTTCCATATGGTTTCTTACCTAGTCTGCCTGGTGGCCTATCAAGGTCAATTCAGAGGGTTGAACACCGAGGGATCATTGAGTGTACAACATATCCACAACTACTACCCTCAGTTGGAATTCACGAAGTCACTGCATCACTACAAGAGGGTGAACAAGGCTTTTCTGATGTACATAGTGCGGGACCTGGACAATGAATTGCACTTCCATATCTCTTCAGTTGCCAGGGCAGCGATGGCGGAGTGGGCAGATTGGTTCATACAATTTCCTACTTTCACCTATCTCAGAGTCTGGCTATTCAGGTGCCCCGCTCATGCTACCAAGGTATCCATCAGATGAAGTTGTCTTCCTGGAGTTCTTAAGGCAGGCACACGATGTCCACGCATTCTTGAGGAATAGAAAGAAACCCGCCCTCAATTTTCCATTGGGACTGGGAATCTATACATGTAGGACAGCAGCAGATGCTAAGACAATGGGAGATGAGTTAGACAAACTCGGCCTCAAGCCTTACAGCGAGAGACGATCATATGACCCTCATGGCATCTATGCTGGCCGACTTGAGAAAAACTATGCTCATATATCCGCCCTTGAAGATTTTTGGGCTAATTGCACAGATGAGTTCGAGGTGCGAAGGCGTAGTTACAGCAGGCTCACTCTTCACCAGATGAAAGGCTGCCTTTCAGAGGATATCGAAGGGTTGTCAGATGATGATGAGGATGTGTTACTCCCGATGTATGCCCGAAATGGAATTGAAGATCAGCCCCTTCCTCAAGTCAACTGGGCTAATAAGGAATCTCTCTTAGTCGAAGAAAGGACAATGGTGCAGGAGCACCTAGGAAACACTAGGCACTTAAGCAGTCTAGGTTGAATTTTGTTTTGATGTGTTATTTTGAGGTCATGTTGACCATTTAGTTAGCATTTGAGGTTTATGAATAAGTCTTGATCTGTTGTGATCAGTAGAATAAGAAGTGAAAGGATGGATGAGTTTAGTAACTCATCTTGCTTAGGTTGCTAACATTTGGCAAAAGTTAGAAAACACAGTGGATTTTGTAACTTTGGCCATTAGGTCATGAATAAGTCCGACCAAAGAGGATAACTGATTGAGGAACCCTATTTAAGGTGTGCCTCGACTTGAGAGCAAAGTTGGAAGCTTTAGCATTGTGAGAAAACTTTGTGAATAGGAAGTAAAACGGTGTTTTGTGAGTCATTTTCTGATTTTGCTTCAAGAAAGAGCTTTAATGGATTGAATTTATTACTGTTTTGTACGGAGGATGTAGTGTTGTTAGTCTTCTAAGCTTGTGTGTCATTATTTTGTTCCTTTATTCATTTTTAATCACTGTTTGTAAATATTCTTGTTTTAACCCTGTTGCTGGTCTGAACCAGACAGTCAGGAAAGAATGGAGTGCTAGGCCACTTTCCCACCGTACAAATTGTACGGCCTTTTGGGAACAGTGTCTACTCCATGTGTGTACATATGGTAGGTTCTAGGGTTGATGTGAGCATGGGAGCTATCAGCAAAGTCTTGCCCTAGGCGAGCCAGGAAGAGCCCGGCTAGGGAAGACAAGGAGTGCAAGGCACTTAAATTGCAGGGGTGATTGTTTCTTGCTATATATCCTATTTGAGAAGACAGGGAAAGGTCTTACCAAGGTCTGGTAAGCAGGAGGAGGTTCCACTAACTCTTTTGGTGAGTGAAAAGGCTTGACAGATTGAAGGCAACCAGAAAATGGCTTAAAACCCTAGTTTATGCCCATTTTCAAGATTTGGCTTTGTATGGCTGATAAAGGCCCAAAACCCCAAAAATCTTTGAGAGTTGTGCAATTGAACCAAGGACCTCAGAGAAAGAATGGGGTGTTCTTGGAAGATTTTTGAGCAAAGACCAGTTTACTCGGAGACGGAGGCCTAATTGGAGCTCTTGGCTAGTAGCCTTTTTAACCCTAGATGAGGGTTTGTGAAAGCAATGAAAAGGGTGAAGTGTTGTGAACCTTCAGGTACCCTAGGAGGATGGTTGGAAACTATTGAAGGCATCTCTATACCCCTGCAAGGTCTAATGGAGAGTTGAGGTGTTGTTAGTCTTTAGGGCAGATTAAAGGCTAAGGAAGAGTTAGAGTTTTGACACCAAGTTTGACTTGGTTGGTTGAATAAGTGTTGATAGTGGGGTTGGCTAGGAGAACCGGGGGTACCTAAACATGAGAAGGGGACCTATAGGTTAAGGTGATGGAGCAAAACACCTTGAAAGTCTTCTAACAAGACATAGAGCATGAAACTGTGAAAGTTTCCCCCAACCTCCCTATCAGATTGGTATCAGAGCAAGTTAAAGATTTGGGATTGACTATTGTATGTTTGAGACTAAGTCTAGTGGTTCTTCCATCATGGTGACAAATGCAGAGTTGGCCAAGATGGTTGAAGGGTAGGAGGAAGAAAATAGGCTATTGAAGGAGAGAATAGACCAACTTGAGCAAGCATTGAATGATGTACAGTTTGAAGGAAGAATACCAAAGAAAGAAGAGGTTGTAGAGGAAGATAAGGTCCCTGAACCTGACCCTATTTTGAAAGAAGAACCCTTCTTGAAGGCATTGAAGGCTTTGAGTGGAAAGGCACTTGAAGGCATACCACTGTTTAGTGGGAAAATGGAAGCTGAACTAGTCATGGATTGGATAGAGGGTATGGAAAACCATTTTGAATGTGATGGGGTCACTGAGGCATAGAAGGTAAAGGTGGCCAAAGCAAGACTGAGAGGTTCTACCTTGACATGGTGGAAATTCATTCAGACAGAGAGGGATAAGGAAGGCAAGCAGCCTATTTCAACTTGGAAAGGAATGGTTGCCAAAGTGAGGGAAGCATACATGCCAGATGATTATGAGATTCAGTTACACAAGAAAAGACAGAGTTTGAGGCAAAGAGACCAAGATGTGAACACTTATACTGAGGAGTTCCAAAAACTTTGTATGAGGTCTAATGTGACAGAGGATGAGAGTCTCAAGGTGGCTAGATACCTTAACGGTTTGAAGTGGAACATTCAAGAGGAGATGACTCTTCTAAGTCCCAAGACAGTACACCAATGCTATCAATTGGCTATAAAGATTGAGGAAAGAAGCAAGAGGAAACAAGAACAGGCCTCTAAGAGCAGGGGCAAAGGCAGAGATCAAAGAGGACACAGAGGTGGATACCAAGGTAGAGGGACTGAACAAAGAAACCAAGGAGAGTCTAAAGTCACAGAGCATGGAGGTGAAACAACTTCTAGAGGAGGATATAACAGAGGTAGAGGACCTCAAGGAGGTTCAAATAGAGGAAGAGGAGCAGGCAGAAGTAGCTCATACTTTGCCAATATGAAATGTTATAACTGTGGTCAAGTAGGTCATCCAGCCTATAGGTGCCCGGAGAAATCATCTTCATCAAATACTGAGAAGAGAGTGGCATATGCACAAGAAGACACCATGAGTGTCAAATCACCAAAGGTTAGTCACATTGAATCAGAAGTGGGGGAGAATCTGATGTTTAGTAGAGTTTTGATCAGACAACCGGTCAAGGAAGAGCCAAGGCAAAGAAGAGCCTTATTTAGAGTGAGATGCAAAATACTTGGGAAAGTATGCAAGGTGATAATGGACTCAGGATCTACTGACAACATAATCTCAGAGGAGGTAGTGATGAAATTGAAGTTGGAAAAGGTACCCCACACTAATCCCTACAAGGTAACATGGTTGAACAAAGGACAGAGTGTTCTTGTCAATGAGCAGACAACGATGGAGTTCTCCAGTGGAGGATACAAGGACAGGTTTTTTTGTGATGTATTACCCATGGATGCATGCCATCTTCTATTGGGCAGACCATGGCAGTATGACAGAGGTGTCATCTATGATGGAAAGGAAAATACTATCTCATTCAAGAAGGAAGGAAAAACATTCAAGTTGCAGTCACTGTCAGATGAAGAAGAAGGACAGTCAAGGACCCCTAGTGTCTTATTAAGCAGTGGCAAAGAGTTCATTAACAACCTACATCAAGGAGGTGAAGGATATGTGGTCATGGTGCAACCCAAGGGAGAGGACAAGACTGAGAAAACAGTCATACCCGGAGCAGTCCAGAAGTTGCTTGAGAAGTATAAGGACATAGTGAGTGATGGAACACCAGCAACTTTACCTCCAAAGAGAGCCATTAGTCATCAAATTGACTTCATACCAGGGGCTTCATTACCAAACAAAGCAGCTTATAAGCTTACACCTGATCAAAACCTAGAGGTAGCTAGACAAGTGCAGGAGTTATTGGATCAAGGATTGATTAGGAAGAGCATCAACCCATGTGCAGTACCAGTGGTCTTAGCAACCAAGAAAGGAGGCAAGTGGAGATTATGCACTGATTCTAGGGCAATAAATAGAATCACAATCAGGTATAGGTTCCCTATTCCTAGAATTGAGGACTTGATGGATTGTCTTGGAGGAGCTCAATACTTCACTAAGTTGGATCTCAAGAGCGGATACCATCAGATCAGAATCAAGGATGGAGATGAGTGGAAGACAGCTTTTAAGACAAATGATGGGCTGTATGAGTGGAGAGTGATGCCATTTGGCCTCTCTAATGCCCCTAGCACATTCATGAGACTCATGAATGAAGTGCTCAAAGACTTTACAGGGATATTTGTGGTGGTATATCTTGATGATATACTCATCTTCAGCAAGACAGCAGAAGAACACCTAAAGCATGTGGAGTTGGTTCTTAAAAGGTTGCAAGAGGAGAAGTTAGCCATCAATCTAGAGAAATGTGAGTTCTTCAAATAGGAGCTTGTGTATTTAGGGTTTGTAGTATCCCAAGGATCATTGAAGATGGACCCAAGCAAGGTGGAAGCCATCCTAAACTGGCCTACACCAACCACAGGGACAGAGGTAAGAAGTTTTCATGGATTAGCCCAATTTTATAGAAAATTCATAAGGAACTTTAGTGGCATATGTGCACCAGTCCTAGACACAATCAAAGGTGGTTTGAAAACTAAGTTTAAGTGGACTCAAGAAGCTGAGAAAGGTTTTGAGAAACTGAAACAAGAAGTGGCAACTCAGCCTATACTTTTGTTACCTAGTTTTGACAAGTTGTTTACTGTGGAATGTGATGCTGGTGGAGTTGCAGTAGGAGTACTAAGCCAAGAAGGCAGGCCTATAGCATTTTTTAGTGAAAAGCTCAATGAAGCTAAGGCAAAGTACTCTACCTATGACCTAGAATTGTATGCTTTAGTTCAGTCACTTAGGAAGTGGAGGCATTACCTACTGCCCAAAGAGTTTGTAGTCTTTACTGACAATCAGGCACTTAGCTATATCAACACTCAAGAGAAGCTGAGTAATAGGCATCTGAAATGGATGGAATACATCCAAGCTTTTACCTTCACCATCAAGCACAAGAAGGGACAGTTGAACAAGGTGGCAGATGCACTAAGCAAGAGATTGCTGACAGTGCAAGAGATACAGCTAAAGAGCATGGGAATAGAGAGTTTCAAGGATCTCTATGGTGAAGATGAAGACTTCTCGGAGGCCTACAAGGTATGTTCTGACTTTAAGAATCATTTTCATAGTCAATACTTAGAGTATACATTACAAAGTGGATTGTTATTCAAGGGAAATCAGTTGTGTGTGCCAAAAGGTTCTATGAGAGAGAATCTTATACAAGAAAAGCACAATGGTAGTCTTAGTGGTCATTTTGGTATCAACAAGACAATGGAACTAGTGCAAAGGTTCTACTATTGGCCCAAGTTGCCAAGGGATGTCAGAAGGTATGTGGAGCAGTGTGTAGTTTGTATGAAAGCCAAAGGGGGAGCTAGTAATGCAGGTTTGTATCAACCTCTCCCCATTCCAAACAGACCATGGGAGCGTGTTAGCATGGATTTTGTTGTAGGACTCCCTAACACCAAGACAGAGTTTGATAGTGTCTATGTGGTGTGTTGTACCCAAAACCAAAATTTTTGCTTCACTAAGGCATTTTGCTTAATTGAGTCTTAATCTTGTTAAAGTGATGTCAGAAGGTCGTTTTTGGGCTTTTCAAATATGGAATTGGTGTCAGTGTAATGTCAGTCTGTTACTGAAGAGATTTAAGAAAAATGAAAATTTGAAGGAAAAACATCAAAATTTTCTATCTCTGGAGAAGGGAGCACATTCTCAAATGGGCGCCCTATCTTTTAGGGGCCCAGATCCTGTTTTTAGGGTTTATCACCTCCAGCAGACATTCGTCCGGCATCACGTCAGCTTCGCAGTGAGCTATCAAGCCTGTCAAACGGACCTGTTTCGAGCAAGTTGTGGTGGATATAGCGCAAAACGAGAGGAAAACGAGAATTGGCTAACACTGGTAAAAAGCGCAGCTTTTGGAAATGGCGCCCATCTTTTTGAGGTGCCAAATGAAGGTTTTTGGCTAAATGCCACCCAAGATGTTTGTCTCACTTTTGTTCGAAGCCATGACGATCCATCGTCGGTGAATCTAAGTTGTCAAGCACCCGAACCCGAGGTCAAACGAGGGTCAAATCTAGTCAATATCGGCGCAAAAGCACATTTTGAGAAAGGCGCTTTGAGCTTTTCAAGCCTTTAATGCTTTCTTCGATGATGTCGATGATCAATGTGTTCCTGTTACGCCTGCTCCGCTGCCCGCTTCCGGCCGACGAAGATGTCTCAAAGAAATTTGCGCTCAAAGTTTTATATTATTTCGTCATTTTAAAATGGCCAAGTCCGAGGAAAAGAGCAACTTTTCAAAAGGCTCTTTGTTTTCACCCCTCGATGATGTTTCGGGAAATGTGCCTTTGCAACCGCCATGCGTAATGAAGTCAGTTCCGCAGTGAACCTGAGATCCTGTCCTGAAAGTTGGTAAATCAGAAATTATGAAGGATTTATTTTTCCCTTCGTACGAAATGCAGAAGTCAAAATTTGACTAAGTCTGAGAAAAAGCGCAGCTTTTGAAAAGGGCGCTTGGATTTTTGAGCCTTCAGATGTCAGTTTTATGGTCTGCAGTCTCAAGATACCTTTTGATCAGTTTTTGCTCAGCTCTGCAATGCACCTGTCAGCCAGTCAATCGGAGAAGTCAGTCAACCAGTGTCAGAGGATGAACAGAGGTCCCGGCAGAGGTTTTAGCCTAAATTTTTATGAAATTTGGCTAAGTCTGGAATTCGCCTTAAGAGTTCAAAGTTGGATTTTCGAAAGAGAGTTGAATGGACGCCTTAACTGGAGTTCTGACTGCAGTTGGACTAAACGATTTCTAGGTTGTCATCTTCAGTTCATATATTGGCATGTGGAGTGATCTTTCAATTCGCATGTCGAGTTAACTAGTTTGCATGTTCAGTTAACTATCTTGCATGTTGAGTTAACTTGACTGCATGTTCACTTAACTGAAGATTATCAGTGAATGTCAACTGAAGTTCACATGCATGGCGAATTTGGTTGCAATTGTGAAGTTTTTAGTGAAGACGGCGCTTCATTGAGTGTCAACTGAAGTTCTAAAAGGGACGGCATTAGTGATGAAGCATAAATTTGTGAAGTATGGCGCATTTGAGTGTTAACTGAACTTATCAAAAGGGTCGCCATATTTAGATTTTATTGATGAAGCATAAATTAGTGAAGCTACGCATTTTAGAAAGAATGTCAACTGAAGTCTTGAAAGGGTTGCTATTTTTAGATTTAAAGCATGAAATTGGCGAATTCTTTTCAACAAAGATTGTCAACTGGAGTTCTCAAAAGGGACGCTTTAGTTCTAAATTGTGAATTTAAAGCAAGTGTGAAGGATGGCGAATTCAATGAAGAATGTCAACTAAAGTCAAAATCGCATGAAGTTGTTAACTGAAGATTGAAAAGGGAAAACCCTAAAGCATGGTGCTTTATTTAGCATATTTTAGTTTCAGTTAACTAAAATGAGGTCCAATTAGAAGCCAAGCGCCATTTTTCAAGCTTTAGTGCTTTATGCGAATTTCAATGATGAAAGCTTATTTATTTCAGCCTTGGCGTCCATTATTTCTTCATTTCAAACTTCGAAGCCTACATTCTTCTTGAGCGAGCAGCAAGCTAAAGGTGCTACAGGTGTCAGAATTCAGCGTTCTTCGTAGCAACGAATTCAGATTGTGCAGAGGAAGAAGATTCTAGACTTTATTTTCACTTTGCATGCAGGTTTCATCAAGTTCCAGAAAAGAGATTGGCAAATTCTTCAGAAGCAGAACAAGCAAAACCTTCTATCTTCTGTCTTATTTCTTCTATTTCTCATCTTAGGTACTTTCTTCGCATGTCAAAGAAAACGGAAAAATATTCAGAATCTGACCATCTGGGTTCGCATATTTCAGCATCAACAGCAAAACCCACGTCTTAGATTTTTTCGAGAAAATCGCCCCGTAGCCTTCATTCTGAAGCTCTGTG
This sequence comes from Sequoia sempervirens, assembly GCA_007258455.2. Lineage (NCBI taxonomy): Eukaryota > Viridiplantae > Streptophyta > Pinopsida > Cupressales > Cupressaceae > Sequoia > Sequoia sempervirens. The sequence goes on from VDFB02128859.1 coordinate 26,384, forward strand.
CTTTTTTCCGAGAATTTCTTTGCATGTGGGATAAAATCACATCTTTTTGAAAATCTCATCATTTGGGTTTGTTCAGAATTCCGTTGTGCACAAAACCCATGTTCCAGATTTTCTCAAGAAAAATTGCCCCGAGAAGCTCTAAAAACCCCTGCAGTTCTCGACTGAAAAGTCTTTGCATGTTAGGCTAAACGGCGTTTTTTTCACAATTTTGACGTTGTGGGTTGTCTTGGAATCATTTTCTAGACAAAACCCATGTCTCAGAATTTTTGGTGAAAATTATCCTCTGACAGGCTATTTTTAGCCTCACCAGGAGCCATTGTTAGCCTCTTCAGAAAGTTGTCAGAACATAGCCGTGTTCACAGTCAACGGGCAAGTTTTTCAGAAGGCGGTTGAACTAGACTGAATTCAAGACCAAATCGGTCTTAATTTAGGTTTTCATCAGAGCAGCTGACAATGAAGCATTAGGCTACAAAAGAAACAGAGATCACTTCATTTACGGAGCTGCCAAAGTCACTCAGATCTTGTGCAATTATCTTCGTGAAAATGGTACCTACGCTGATCTCGAGGTTGTACAAACTGAGTTTCAGAAGCATGTTTATGATATCTTGATGGAGGTTCTGATCACATTTTCAGTAATTTCAGCGAGTTTCAAGAAGGCGACTGAAAATGTTAAAGAATGTATGCACACAATTACAGAAAGTGGCAGAGAATTGAAGAGACAGATTATTGCTTTAGACAGATCAAAGTGCCAGATGACAGAGAAATTGATGAGTTCTTGGTCGAAGTGTTAGACCGAGATGACATGGAGTGATCTACCAGTTGGAACCTGCAGTTAATTTCGAGGGTTGAGTCATGAGCAGCAGTTAACTCGACTTTCAGTCTTGAGTTTACTTGCTGACTTAACACACGCTTATCTCATCCTTGGAATTATCAACACAGGAGTTAGGGTTAGGGTTTCCAAATTAACCGGTTGTAAAATCCAAATAGCTTTGCTTTAATATAATGTACGCTTCTTGCACATGGTCCATTTGAGAGTTATTTTATACCAGCTTAATCGATGGTAGCCTCCCAAATAACCGTGATAGTTTGCTTTATTAGGGCTTAGCAATAAATCTTGCATGCATTGCAAGACTGTAGTTGACTCAAGGTGATTTTAGGGTTCCCTAAACCTTTTGATGTCTATAAATAAGAGCTTTCGCTCATTTGTACATAACTTTTGCACGAGAGAGAAATATATGTTGTGCTTACCTTGCCCTCAATATTACTCTTTTGGTATTTGTTCATGCGTTTTTACTATTATGATGAATTGTTATGCCACATAGGGTTTCATGCAATTGTAATGGTGAATTCTTTTGTTTTGTACAACTTTACCATTATGATCAATTGTTATGCCACATAGGGAAGTCAGAGATTGTGATGATAAATCTGTTTTGCGAAGTCTTTACCATTTCGATCAAGTGTTATGCCACACAGGGTTCCATAAGATCGTCTTGGTAAATTCTTAAATCTGTTTTGTGCTCAATAAGCTGGTTTAGATTCAGATGATAGTTGCGCCACCTTGCCCTCAAGTAGAGAATCTAAACCTGCTTTTACCGCCCGAGAAGTCAAAACCCCGCCCATTTCTCATGCTCTCGCTTTTCTTGAGGAAATTCGATAGATTTCTAAAGTAGATAGCTTAGTTGTAGTTAATGATCCTAAACCAGAAACTTAGATGCAAACGCCTGCTTTAACTCCCTTTGCGGCTCTCTTTCCAAAATTCCTCGAGAACAAAAAGATAGGACGACCATTTTCTTTTTCATGCATTCCAGCACAACGAGGGAGCTTCCCCTCCTAATTTGAAGAGCACTCATTGCGTAGTGTACATAGCTGTCCGTACAAACCTGCACTCCAGAGGTGTTAGATTTTACGCCAACATGGTGGTAGATAGATTTAGCAAGATGAGTCACTTTATCCCTTGCAAGACCACACATGATGCTAGTTACATTGCTCATCTTTTCTTCAAGGAAATTGTAAGGATCCATGGATTGCCTTTAAGCATTGTATCAGACAGAGATGTGAAGTTTATGAGTCACTTTTGGAAAACTCTATGGAGTAGATTAGGTACCAATTTATCCTTTGGATCAGCTTACCATCCTCAGACTGATGGACAAACTGAGGTGGTTAATAGAGTGTTAGGTAACCTTCTAAGATGCCTAACTAAGGAGTATGAACAGACATGGGACATGGTTATCTCACAGGCTGAGTATGCATACAATGTAATGAACCCTTATAGGTTCTAACTGAAATTTCTTCCTTTTTCTGGTCTGAAACTTTCTGTCTTGCCTTCACTTATGTCTCAACAAAAGATTTTCTATAACATGTAGATTAAAGGATTCAAAGCATAAACAGAAAGAGATGCACTAGAACATAGTTTTAGGAATTCAACAAAAATGAACTCAAACAAGATGAACATACCTAGCAAGATAGCTTATTCTCTTTATTTGATTTGAAGCTGTTTACAACAGAAAAAACTGGATTTTACAATCTGTTAGGTCTGATTTTGAGTTCTAGACCTTCAATGATGATTTTAGGGTGGTATGGGAACAACACCAAACCACTAAATTCAAGGGAGCAACACCTTGAACTGGCTGAAATCACTTTCAGTCAAGAGATATTTCTCAGCAAATAAGGAATCACAAATTAGCATCCCTTCCCATTTACCCCGGCCTCCTTTAAATAAGACCTTAAGGCAAGGCCACCCTAGGGTCTGGTTTCTAGAAGGTTCTGCCCCTTCTAGAAGATTCTAGTTCTCCTAGAAACATCTAGTAACCTTTCTAGAAGATTCTAGTTCTTCTAGAAACATCTAGTAACCTTTCTAGAAACATCTTCTAACCCTTCTAGAAGATTCTAGTTCTTCTAGAAACATCTAGTAACCTTTCTAGAAACATCTTCTAACCCTTCTAGAAGATTCTAGTTCTTCTAGAAGCATCTAGTAACCTTTCTAGAAGATTCTAGTCTTCTAGAAACATTTTCTAACCTTTCTAGAAGATTCTAGTTATTAGAAACATCTTCTAGCCTTTCTTATTCCTTATCATCCCCTTATTATGCCCTCTAACCCACGGGAATGTTGGATGGGCCAGAATCGAGTCACCATGATGTTACACCGAGAGTGGGGATATTACATACAATGACAGTGTGAACAGAACTACAGGGAAGAGCCCTTTTGAAATAGTGTATGGAATGCACCCAAGAGGTGTGTGTGAGCTCAGAGATCTAGGAGCTATGGAGAATAGGAGTGGACATGCAGAGGACTTCAGTCAAACCATGAAGGAGATTCAGGAGCAGGTAAAGAAGACAGTCACCGAAGCTACACAAAAGTTGAAGGATAAGGTAGATTTGTCAAGAAAAGATTTGCAATTTGCAGTAGGAGACTATGTCATGGTCCACCTCAACAAACCCAGGTTGCAGAAGGTTACATCAACCAAATTGCAGATGAAAAGAGTGGGACCATGCAAGGTGTTAGCCAAGTATGGGAAAAATGCATACAAGGTGGAGTTACCTGCAGATTTAGGAATTTCACCAATATTCAATGTAGCTGATCTGATCAGATATAAGGGAACAGTCAGTAACTCAGATCAGGAAAATAGGGAAATCTTCAAGGATGTAAGCAACATAGCCTTGCCCACTCCAGCCAAGCTTCAGGCAGAAAGAATCTTGGAGTTAAGGGTGAAGAAGTCTACAAGGCATAAGGTGTATATGAAGCATCTTATCAAATGGAAGAACAAACATGAATCTGAGGCTACTTGGGTAGATGAAGCTGAGTTCAAGAAGCAGGGCATTGATGAATCACTGATCTCTCCTCACATTCCTTAGAGTTTGTGCAGGGAGGGGGAGAATGGTGCAGGAGCACCTAGGAAACACTAGGCACTTAAGCAGTCGAGGTTGAATTTTGTTTTGATGTGTTATTTTGAGGTCATGTTGACCATTTAGTTAGCATTTGAGGTTTATGAATAAGTCTTGATCTGTTGTGATCAGTAGAATAAGAAGTGAAAGGATGGATGAGTTTAGTAACTCATCTTGCTTAGGTTGCTAACATTTGGCAAAAGTTGAAAAACACAGTGGATTTTGTAACTTTGGCCATTAGGTCATGAATAAGTCCGACCAAAGAAGATAACTGATTGAGGAACTGTTTAGATTGCCTCGACTTGAGGCTTGATTGGAGATAAATGAGGTGGGGTGGATGGAGGTGCTCTTTATCCCATGCTCTGGTCTCACCTTAAGCAAATACTGGTGTCACTCTCACCTTCTTAACCTATGGGCCCCTAAATGCATTGTAGGCACTTGGTTCAGCGAAAGCCTTTACTATGTCTGTTTCCTAAGCAAACCAATCTTGTGTTGCTCTCGCCATTCCTCTTTTATTGCCAATATTTCTAAAAATTCGCTCGACATCAAGCTTCACTAACTTGATGAGGGAGTTGATGACTACATGAGCCTCAAAACAGCATCCCCTCTGAGTTCTGATCATCCACCAATCTCCAATTCTCCACATGGCTCACACCAAACCTATTCTGGGGTTTTGGAAGACTACTGCTGTGCCTTGAAGACCCCAAAGGTCTCCCCAGAAAATACAAACCAAACTCCAAACTTCTAAAGGCATCTACCGTCTTCCAAAAGGGACCCTGGTTCATTTTCCTACCTCTCCAAGATTTTTGAGGTTATAGGCCTTCACTGGCCGTACACAGGCGTAACCCTCTTTTTGTAGGAATTAGGGCTTTTTAGGCCATTTCCTGGCCACACAATGATCTGTCTGCTTCTTTCAACCACCAAATGGACTGGTGGAGTCTCTTCTTTCCTGCCAAACCTTTGTAAGGCCTCCTGCATCCACCACACACCTTGGGTTGCCAGGGAATTGACACCCCTGCAACGTTAATGCTTGGTTTTCACTGTCTTTCCTAACCGGGCACAGTCAAGCTCGCCTAGGAAAAGACTTTCACCATGCTTCTTGGACTCCTACAGACTTCTACCTCTAATCTATATACAGACATCTACCTCTAATCTATATACAAACATGGGGCCTAGCCACATTTCCCACAAACCCATACTCTAAGTATGGTGGAAATGTAAACTAAAACCCCATTTTTATTCACAGTTTACCAGTCAAAACTGCAAATTAAGAAAGAACACAGTATTTACAAGAAAACTTGGAAACGAGTAACCTGTTATCTACTGTTCCAAACAATGCTTCAAAGACAAATTCACTACATGCTAAACCATACAAAACACCTTGATCAATCCATTAATCTACTAAATCAGAAACAGGAACAAAACAGGGAAACGCACAACAAGATATCATTGTTTTCTCAATTTTCAAACTAATTACAACTCCAATGTTTTTCCAACCCTGTTCCATGGTCGAAGCACATCTTAAATAGGCTCCAAAAACAGTTAAGCTCTTTTTGTCGAACCTATTGATGACCTAATGGTAAAAATTATAAAATCCACTGTGTTTTTCAACCTTCGGCAACTTTTGAAAACTCAGCAAGATGAGCTTTTAAACTTATTTATCTCTTGACAACTTCTTTCCTAAAGATCAAAACTACCTCTAAGCTAACTACACAATGGTCAACACGACCTTTATGAAAAAAAAACAAAATTACCCTTCTAGATTTCTTATTTACCTAATGAAACTGCATGTTGTTCCTTAGGTGCTCCTGCACCATGGAAGCTTTAGCATTGTGAGAAAACTTTGTGAATAGGAAGTAAAACGGTGTTTTGTGAGTCATTTTCTGATTTTGCTTCAAGAAAGAGCTTTAATGGATTGAATTTATTACTGTTTTGTACGGAGGATGTAGTGTTGTTAGTCTTCTAAGCTTGTGTGTCATTATTTTGTTCCTTTATTCATTTTTAATCACTGTTTGTAAATATTCTTGTTTTAACCCTGTTGCTGGTCTGAACCAGACAGTCAGGAAAGAATGGAGTGCTAGGCCACTTTCCCACCGTACAAATTGTACGGCCTTTTGGGAACAGTGTCTACTCCATGTGTGTACATATGGTAGGTTCTAGGGTTGATGTGAGCATGGGAGCTATCAGCAAAGTCTTGCCCTAGGCGAGCCAGGAAGAGCCCGGCTAGGGAAGACAAGGAGTGCAAGGCACTTAAATTGCAGGGGTGATTGTTTCTTGCTATATATCCTATTTGAGAAGACAGGGAAAGGTCTTACCAAGGTCTGGTAAGCAGGAGGAGGTTCCAATAACTCTTTTGGTGAGTGAAAAGGCTTGATAGATTGAAGGCAACTAGAAAATGGCTTAAAACCCTAGTTTATGCCCATTTTTAAGATTTGGCTTTGTACAGCTGATAAAGGCCCAAAACCCCAAAAATATTTGAGAGTTGTGCAATTGAACCAAGGACCTCAGAGAAATAATGGGGTGTTCTTGGAAGATTTTTGAGCAAAGACCAATTTACTCAGAGATGGAGGCCTAATTGGGGCTCTTGGCTAGTAGCCTTTTTAACCCTAGATGAGGATTTGTGAAAGCGATGAAAAGGTGAAGTGTTGTGAACCTTCAGGAACCCTAGGAGGATGGTTGGAAATTATTGAAGGCATCTCTATACCCCTACAAGGTCTAATGGAGAGTTGAGGTGTTGTTAGTCTTTAGGGCAGATTAAAGGCTAAGGAAGAGTTAGAGCTTTGACACCAAGTTTGACTTGGTTGGTTGAATAAGTGTTGATAGTGGGGTTGGCTAGGAGAACCGGGGGTACCTAAACATGAGAAGGGGACCTATAGGTTAAGGTGATGGAGCAGTTAAGGTGATGGAGCAAAACACCTTGAAAGTCTTCTAACAAGACATAGAGCATGAAACTATGAAAGTTTCACCCAACCTCCCTATCAGATTGGTATCAGAGCAAGTTAAAGATTTGGGAAGAATCTTGTATGTCAGACCTTGAATCTAGTGGTTCTACCATCATGAGAGTACGACAAATCGCGGGGAATTAACAAGATGGTTGAAGGCTGAGGAGGAGATAATAGGCTGTGAAGGAAAGAATAGCCCAACTTGGGCAAGCAATGAGGAGTGTGCAATTTGAAGGAAGGGTACCAAAGGAGGAAGAGGTTGTAGAGGAAGAAAAGACCCCTGAACTTGACCCTGTCTTGAAAGAAGAGCCTTTCTTGAAGGCATTGAAAGCTTTGAGTGGAAAAGCACTTGAAGGCATACCACTATTTAGTGGAAAAATGGAAGCTGATCTAGTCATGGACTGGATAGAGGAAATGGAAAACCATTTTGAATGTGATGGAGTTACTGAGGCATAGAAGGTAGAAGTTAGCCAATTCAAGACTAAGGGTTTTCCTTGACATGGTGGAAGTTAATTTAGGCGAGGAGAGGGAAAGGAGAGGAGCCAAGTAGCCTATTTCAACTTGGAAAAGAATGGTTGCCAAAGTGAGGGAAGCATACATACCAGATGACTATGAGATTCAGTTGCACAAGAAAAGACAAAGCTTGAGGCAAAGAGACTAAGATGTAAACACTTACACTGAGGAGTTTCAAAAACTTTGCATGAGGTCTAATGTGACAAAGGATAGAAAGTCTTAAGGTAGCTAGATATACTTGGATTGTTGGAACATCCAAGAGGAGATGACTCTTCTAAGTCTTAAGATAGTACACCAATGTTACCAATTAGCTATTAAGATTGAGGAAAGAAGCAAGAGGAAACAAGAACAGGCTTCTAAGGGTAGAGGAAAAGGCAGAGATCAAAGAGGACATAGAGGTGGATACCAAGGTAGAGGGACTGAGCAAAGAAATTAGGGAGAGTCAAAACTTATTGAGCATGGAAGTGAAATAACTTCTAGAGGAGGTTATGGAAGAGGTAGAGGACCTCAAGGAAGTTCAAATAGAGGAAGAGGAGTAGGTAGAAGTAGTTCATACTTTGCCAATATTAAATACTATAGCGTAGTCCCAGTAGGTCATCTGACCTATAAGTGCAGGAGAAACATCTTCATCAAATATTAGAGAAGAAATTGGCATATGCACAAAGAGGACACCATAGTGTCAGAATCCTGAGGAAGGTTAGTCACATTGAATGGAAGTGGGGAGAATGCTGATGTTTAGTAGGGTTTTGATCCAGGACAACCACGATCAAGGAGAAGAGCCAAGGCAAAGAAGAGCCTTATTTAGAGTGAGATACAAAATACTTGGGAAAGTATGCAAGGTCATTGTGGATTCAAGTTCAACTGATAACATCATCTCTGAGGAGGTAGTAAGGAAGTTGAAATTAGAGAAAGTACCCCACACCAATCCCTACAAGGTGACATGGTTGAACAAAGGACAGAGTGTTCTTGTCAATGAGCAAACAACGGTGGAGTTCTCCATTGGAGGATACAAAGACAAGTTGTTTTGTGATGTTTTACCCATGGATGCATGCCATCTTCTATTGGGCAGACCATGGCATTATGACAGAGGTGCCATCTATGATGGAAAAGCCAATACTATCTCATTCAAGAAGGATGGAAAGACATTTCAGTTGCAGTCATTGTCAGATGAAGAAGAAGGACAGTCAAAGACCCCTAGTGTCTTATTAAGTAGTGGCAAAGATTTCATTAACAACCTACATCAAGGAGGTGAAGGATATGTAGTCATGGTGCAACCCAAGGAAGAGGACAAGACTGAGAAAACAGTCATACCCGGAGCAGTCCAGAAGTTGCTTGAGAAGTATAAGGACATAGTGAGTGATGGAACACCAGCAACCTTACCTCCAAAGAGAGCCATTAGCCATCAGATTGACTTCATACCAGGGGCTTCATTGCCAAACAAAGCAGCTTACAAGCTTACACCAGATCAGAATCTAGAGGTCGCTAGACAAGTGTAGGAGTTGTTAGATCAAGGATTGATTAGGAAGAACATCAACCCATGTGTAGTACCAGTGGTCTTAGCAACCAAGAAAGGTGGTAAGTGGAGGTTATGCACTGATTCAAGAGCAATAAATAGAATCACAATCAGGTATAGGTTCCCTATTCCTAGGATTGAAGATTTTATGGATTGTCTTGGAGGAGCTCAATATTTTACCAAGTTGGATCTAAAAAGTGGATACCACCAGATCAGAATCAAGGATGGAGATGAGTGGAAAACAACCTTTAAGACAAATGATGGGTTGTGAGTGGAGAGTGATACCATTTGGCCTCTCTAATTCCCCTAGCACATTCATGAGGTTCATGAATGAAGTGCTCAAAGACTTTACAGGGATATTTGTGGTGGTATATCTTGATGATATACTCATCTTCAGCAAGATAGGAGAGGAACACCTAAAACATGTGGAGTTGGTTCATAGAAGATTGCAAAAGGAGAAGTTGGCCATCAACCTAGAGAAGTGTGAGTTCTTTAAACAAGAGCTTGTGTATTTGGGGTTTGTAGTATCCCAAGGAACATTGAAAATGGACCCAAGCAAGGTGGAAGCTATACTAAACTGGCCTACACCAACCACAGGGACATAGGTAAGAAGTTTTCATGGATTGACTTAGTTTTATAGGAAGTTTATAAGAAACTTTAGTGGCATATGTGCACCAGTCCTAGATACAATCAAGGGTGGCTTAAAGACTAAGTTTAAGTGGACACAAGAAGCTGAGAAAGGTTTTGAGAAACTGAAACAAGAAGTGGCAACTCAACCTATTCTCTTATTGCCTAGTTTTGACAAGTTGTTTACTGTGGAATGTGATGCTAGTGGAGTTGTAGTAGGAGGAGTACTCAACCAAGAAGGCAAGCCTGTGGCTTTCTTTAGTGAAAAGCTCAATGAAGCTAAGACTAAGTACTCTACCTATGATCTAGAACTGTATGCTTTAGTGCAGTCACTTAGGAAGTGGAGGCATTATCTCCTACCCAAAGAGTTTGTGGTGTTTATTGACAATCAAGCACTTAGCTACATCAACACTCAAGAGAAATTTGAAGTGGATGGAGTATCTTCAAGCCTTCACATTTACCATTAAGCACAAGAAGGGACGAATGAACAAGGTGGCATATGCACTAAGTAGAAGGTTGCTGACAGTGCAAGAGATACAGATCAAGAGCATTGGGATAGAGAGTTTCAAGGATCTCTATGGAGAAGATGAAGACTTCTTAGAGGCTTACAAGGTATGTTCTGACTTTGAGAATCATTTTCATAGCCAATACTCAGAGTATACATTACAAAATGGGTTGTTATTCAAGTGAAATTAGTTGTGTGTTCCAAAAGGTTCTATGAGGGAGAATCTTATCCAAGAAAAACACAATGGTAGTCTTAGTGGTCATTTTGGTATCAACAAGACAATGGAACTAGTGCAGAGGTTCTATTATTGGCCCAAGTTGCCAAGGGATGTCAGGAGGTATGCAGAGCAGTGTGTAGTTTGTATGAAAGCCAAAGGGGGAGCTAGCAATGCAGGTTTGTATCAACCTCTACCTATTCCCAACAGACCATGGGAGAGTGTCAGCATGGATTTTGTGGTAGGACTCCCCAAGACTAAGACAGGGTTTGACAGTGTCTATGTGGTAGTAGATAGGTTTAGCAAAATGAGTCACTTTATTCCTTGCAAGACCACACATGATGCTAGCTACATTGCTCACCTTTTCTTTAAGGAAATTGTAAGGATCCATGGGTTTCCTTTGAGCATTGTATCAGACAGGGATGTGAAGTTTATGAGTCACTTTTGGAAAACTCTATGGAGCAAATTAGGTACCAATTTATCCTTTGGATCTACTTACCATCCTCAGACTGATGGAAAAATTAAGGTGGTTAATAGAGTGTTAGGTAACCTTCTAAGATACCTAACTAAGGAGTATGGATAGACATGGGACATGGTTATCTCACAGGCTGAGTATGCATACAATGATAGTGTGAACATAACTATAGGGAAGAGCCCTTTTGAAATAGTGTATGGGATGCACCCAAGAGGTGTGTGTGAGCTCAGGGATCTAGGAGCTATGGAGAATAGGAGTGGACATGTAGAGGACTTCACTTAGACCATGAAGGAGATTCAGGAGCAGGTAAAGAAGAGAGTCACTGAAGCTACACAAAAGTTGAAGGATAAGGTAGATTTGTCAAGAAAAGATTTGCAATTTGCAGTAGGAGACTATGTCATGGTCCACCTCAACAAATCCAGGTTGCAGAAGGGTACATCAACCAAATTGCAGATGAAAAGAGTGGGACCATGCAAGCTGTTAGCCAAGTATGGGAAAAATGCATACAAGGTGGAGTTACCTGCAGATTTAGGAATTTCACCAATATTCAATGTAGCTGATCTGATTAGATATAAGGGAACAGTCAGTAACTCAAATCAGGAAAATAGGGAAATGTAGGCAACATAGCCTTACCTACTCCAGACAAGATACAAGCAGAGAGAATCTTGGAGTCAAGAGTGAAGAAATCTACAAGGCATAAGGTGTATATGGAGCATCTTATCAAATGGAAGAACAAACATGAATCTGAGGCTCATTGGGTAGATGAAGCTGAGTTCAAGAAGCAGTGCATTGATGAATCACTGATCTCTCATCACATTCCTTAGAGTTTGTGCAGGGAGGGGGAGAATAGTGCAGGAGCACCTAGGAAACACTAGGCACTTAAGCAGTCTAGGTTGAATTTTGTTTTGATTTGTTATTTTGAGGTCATGTTGACCATTTAGTTAGCATTTGAGGTTTATGAATAAGTCTTGATCTATTGTGATCAGTAGAATAAGAAGTGAAAGGATGGATGAGTTTAGTAACTCATCTTGCTTAGGTTGCTAACATTTGGCAAAAGTTGAAAAACAAGTGGATTTTGTAACTTTGGCCATTAGGTCATGAATAAGTCCAACCAAAGAAGATAATTGATTGAGAAACCCTATTTAAGGTGTGCCTCGACCTGAGAGTAGGGTTGGAAGCTTTAGCATTGTGAGAAAACTTTATGAATTGGAAGTAAAATAGTGTTTTGTGAGTCATTTTATGATTTTGCTTCAAGGAAGAGCTTTAATGGATTGAATTTAATACTGTTTTGTACGAAGGATGTAGTGTTGTTAGTCTTCTAAGCTTGTGTGTCATTATTTAGTTCCTTTATTCATTTTTAATCACTATTTGTAAATATTCTTGTTTTAACCCTGTTGCTGGTCTGAACCAGACAGTCAGGAAAGAATGGAGTGCTAGGCCACTTTCCCACCGTACAAATTGTACAACCTTTTGGGAATAGTGTCTAGACTCCATGTGTGTACATATGGTAGGTTCTAGGGATGATGTGAGAATGGGAGCTGTCAGCAAAGTCTTGCCCTAGGCGAGCCAGGAAGAGCCCGGCTAGGGAAGACAAGGAGTGTAAGGCACTTAATTTACAGGGGTGATTGTTTCTTGCTGAATATCCTATTTGAGAAGGCAGGGAAAGGTCTTACCAAGGTCTGGTAAGCAGGAGGAGGTTCCACTAACTCTTTTGGTGAGTGAAAAGGCTTGACAGATTGAAGGCAACTAGAAAATGGCTTAAAACCCTAGTTTATGCCCATTTTCAAGATTTGGCTTTGTACGGCTGATAAAGGCCCAAAACCCCAAAAATATTTGAGAGTTGTGCAATTGAACCAAGGACCTCAGAGAAAGAATGGGGTGTTCTTGGAAGATTTTTGAGCAAAGACCAGTTTACTCAGAGATGGAGGCCTAATTGGGGCTCTTGGCTAGTAGCCTTCTTAACCCTAGATGAGGTTTTGTGAAAGCGATGAAAAGGTGAAGTGTTGTGAACCTCTAGGAACCCTAGGAGGATGGTTGGAAACTATTGAAGGCATCTCTATACCCCTGCAAGGTCTAATGGAGAGTTGAGGTGTTGTTAGTCTTTAGGGCAGATTAAAGGCTAAGGAAGAGTTAGAGCTTTGGCACAAAGTTTGACTTGGTTGGTTGAACAAGTGTTCATAGTGGGGTTGGCTAGGAGAACTAGGGGTACCTAAACATGAGAAGGGGACCTATAGGTTAAGGTGATGGAGAAAAACACCTTGAAAGTCTTCTAACAAGACATAGAGCATGAAATTGTGAAAGTTTCACCCAACCTCTAGGTACTCTCTCTTGAGGAGTTTTGAACAAAAAGGACTCCATAGCCCTACAAAACTATGAAGCTGTACAAAGCACGCCAAAGTCCCTCACACCAATGATGGAAAAATCCTACAAGATGTAAGTATCTCACAGGCCTGTAGACCTACAAGAAGGAAACCCCCAAGTTCTCTCTCATGAAGGAAGCCCAGTGAAAGATGTAAAGGCATACTCAAGATTGATGAATACAAGAGGCAACCCCAGTACTCTCTCATGAAGGAAGCCCGATAAAGGGGACTCCCATAGGGAGTCATATTGGAATGCAACTTCCGCAGGGTGCGCTTGCAAGAAACATGCTAATTCTGGAATAAAACATACTAGAGAACAAAAAAGCAACCACATAGGAAAACAAGTAGACGATCACGCAGACAACCAACAAATTGAAAGAATTTCAAATGGGTCCCTCGGGAACCGTTCAAAAGGAGAGGGGTCCACTCAAGGGACGCGTTGTTTGAAAGTGCAAAAAGAACATTTTTTCTCAAATCCATTCATCATCAAAGAGATCCTTTTTGAAGATGTTCCTACTTCATCAAGAATTTGAAGGGAAGATAGTACTAGCAAGGGGAAGGTCAGAGCTTCTCTCATTGGGAAAATTTTCTCCTCCTGGAGGAAAGTTCTCAAGTTTCTTTGCAAACCCATGATGAAGGAAACACGTTCCATTAGGGGTCCAAGTTGAGAATGCAATTTTTGAAAAAAGGTTTGCAAAGATTTTTGGGAAAATATTTGTTGGAAACAAATGTGTTTTCTGAAAATCAAAACATCATGAAAGTGGAATTGTCACACATACAAGGGACAACTCAGGAAAGAAGAGAAAAAGAGAAGTAGCATGAACAAGATACACAGGGGTGATCTGATATTTCAGGGTCAGAGCTTCTCATAAATACATATAAGTATAATAATAGTATATAAATGAACTACCATCAACCCCCTACTATATCAGACCATGTGAAGAATGCATGAGAAGACAAAGTAAAAATAAAAAATTGGGTCAACATGGAAAGGAAGCCTAAATGCCCCCAACACTTTGCATCATCCCCAATTTGTTGAAAATTAGAACACATAACAGAGGAAGAATGATGGAACAAATAGAGGAATTTTTACGATAAAAAATCACTCTTGTATCCAATCACCTACAAGGGTGACAAGGGTCATCCAAGAACACATAATGCAAGCATAGGGGAACACATCACAACAAACACATACCTAATCTAAAGATAAAGAAGATGCCTCCTCCTAACACTCATCGACCAAGAGGTCATTTGCTTCCCAATCTAGGTCGTTATAAGGGGAAGGCGGAAGAGCCTGCAGTGGTGGAATATTAAGGGGAGGAGCTTCCGACCCTCCTGCAACAAGGGCTATGGAAGAAGTCCCCAGAAGGTCTTCTTTGCTTAGCTCTTGTGGATCTATGCTCAAAAATTTAGCAAAGATCACCAAAAAGATTGGGACCTTGTCTAGAGAGTTGAACATGCACTTCACAAGAGTGCCATGTGGTACCTCAATGGACGGGGAGGACGGTGCATAAGATTCATTGCTTGGCTCACCAAGTGACTTGAGAGCATTGACAAACTCAAGAGAAGCCAAAAATTCCTTCGTCACTAGGACAAAACAAGCTAGCATAAGACCACCCTTTGAAGAAGGTGTGCTCCTCTTATGCCCTTCATTGCTAGAAGGGCCAACCTCTGCTTTCTGCTTCGTCGGAGGATGTGAACTCCCCATAGAAGAGGTAAGAGGTGTGGAAGAGGAGGAGAAAACTGTGGAAAACACCACCGAGGTATTCGACATCTCCACAGGTTTAGGGAATGGTAGTATGTCTAGAAGGGGCATCAAAAGGGGTGGCTCAATCGAAGGAGCAAAAAACACCTGCACCTTCTTAGGGTCAAGCATACTCACACTTGCAGGGGGGGCTAGAAATAGAACTGAATTTGTTTGAAAAAAAGAAGAGGGGAGGAGAGAGGAGGATGCATCAGGAGGCCCTAAAATAGGGATGATTGACTCCTCTTTCTTCCTCTACAAAGTAGCCTGCTCAACCACCAAAGCCTTTCACCAGCGCTTGCGCTCATGCGCAAGGCGATTTATGTGACTCTTTCAGTTGGAGGCTAGGAGTTGAGCAGGGATAAAAGGCTCCTTCTCAACCATAGGAGTTTCCATCACAATTATCTCTGGTGCAGGGATAAAATCCTAAATGGGAGCAAGAGGAAGAGGTTGAGAAATAATGGGCGGAGTCAGCCCTAGTGCCTCGATAGTGAGCCTCTTCCCATTCACTACTTTAGGAGCAGGAGTGGTGGGAGGCTGTGGAGTTCAAGATATAGAGGATTCCCTATGGGGACCCTTCCTTCTACCATAAAGGTAGGGCCAAGGTCTAGGAGACACGGTAGGAAGTTCCAATATCCTAATCTTAGCCTTGCACCAAGTAGGCACCATCAGACTTCTCATGTAGAATCTAGGAGTACACGTCCAAAAAATTTCTTTCGAAAGAGGAGCGGAAGAGGTACTATGAGAATAAGCAGACCTCTCCTTTCCCTTTCGAGAAGAGGAGGCAGCTTGCTACTGCACTACCAAAGGGGTCAATTTTGGTTGTCCTTTACCCCCGGGCTTATACTTCATGTAGTTTCGATGAAGCAGGTCCATTCTTGAGGGAAGCAGACTGATCGGGGTGGGCCAAAAATGATCCAATGAGTAGCCCCCACAGGACACCAGTGACTAGTATCCAGTGTCATGCATGACATGCACAACACCTTCATGGGATAATTTTAGACATTTAAATGAATAACGGAAGCGATTCCATTCATTGAATCTAGCCAAGGTATGCCTAACTTCACCTTGAACAAATCTGATTCTGAGATAACGTCAAAGGTTGTGTCCATAGCCCTAGGTCCAACTAGGATGGATAGAGTTATTGAACCATATGTATTGAGAGAGAGGCCATCATGCATGTGAATGGTAGATTTTGTTTCTTCATACTCCACCCTTTGCAATGAATTCAACCATAACATCTCCTCTATGATAACATTCACTTGGCTCGTGGGCTCGACTAAGACCCCTGTCACAATGTTCCCATTGAGGAAAGAGGGAATGTAAAGGAGAGGGCTTTTTATTCAAGAGAATGTCCTATGAGGTGAATGTCACATCTTGCAAACCAGTCATAGTCTGTGGGGAGGGAGTAACCATGATCATGTTAATGTACTCTAAGCATTGAGTGGTAGAATCAGAGGGATCAATAATTAAGTTAGTAGAATGAGATGAAAAAAGGTCTGTGTATATCTGCAACTCACTATTTTCTTTTGCCACCGATTTATTCATATATTTTTTACTCCCATCGGGACAAATAGTATCATCCTCGATGCGGTCTTGTATCTCATGACGCAAGCACATACAACGTTCTATATCGTGTCCATTGACTCGATGGTACTGACAAAAGGAATTTGCATCATACCAATCAGGCTAGGGTTCCTTGAGAGGTTTAGGGTTCCCCAAGGTTATGATCTTATCCTTCAACAACTTTTACAAGATGGAAGAATAATATTCTGCTAACTTTGTGAACTTTCTGTTGCATTTGAGGTCATTATCATTCGTTGTAGCTACTACATTCACAACAGCCTTGCCTTTCCCTGAGATCGACACAATAGATTTTCCTTCTAAATGGGAGTGTGAGGAGGATACCCTGAACTAAACTACCATTTGTTGATATTCTCATAACGTAGCACACATATGCGTGAAGGAAGGGTATTTCATAAGAGAAAAAATTTCTTGCCATGGTCTCTGTAGGTTTCCTATGAACACCTTCTACATGTCAGAATTAGGCAACGGGTACAAGATCTATGAAAAGAGCGCTTGATATCATGCTATGAAATCAGTTATCTTCTCATTATCCCTCTGCTTGCATCAAATGAGATCTAAAAAGGTCATCTTCAGTCTGATGTTGGCTTGGAGCTGTCAAATAAATTGAATTATAAGTTGATCAAATGAGAAAATAGAATTGTTGGGTAAGGAATGGTACCACTCAAGTGTTGTATCCTTAAGAGATCGAGGAAATAATTTTTCCATCAATGTGTCGCAATGGAAGAATTTTGTACACATGAAATTAAAGGAAAAAACATGCGTTTGTGGGTTCCCTTTGCCGCCATACTTCTCAAATTTGGGAATCTCCATTCCTTGTGGGAAGGGATTACTTAGGATTGTTACCAACAATGGACTATGTCAAAAGAAGGGTTGAAAGATAGGTTGGGCAAAGGCTTGGGAGAGTCTCACTAGTTGGTTCTATATATGGCCCATGTTTTGAAGCAGCGCATTCAAATCAGGGTCAATAGATGACAAAGGACCATTGGAACCTCCAAAACCACCACCACCAGAACCACCTCTAGAACCACCACTGTGACCTCCAGCGGAGCCACCACCACTGATAGGGTCTCCACCGAAGCCACCTCCACTATTGAATCCACCACCATGGCCTCCACCAAAGCCACCTCCACCAGTTCCACCTCTGCTACCAAAGCCACCACCATCCATTCCACCAGAGCCTCCACTGCCAGGGGCAATATGAGGGTTGAAATTGAACCCAAGGGGCATTTTACTTGCCTTGATAGTGGGGGGATTTTGAGAAGCAGAAGAGACACTGATCGAGGGGCCCATTTTGACCATGTATATAGATGTGGTAGGCATGGAAATGCCTATTTTTCTTTCATAGATATCAAGCACTTCCCCCCAGGTAGTACCCGATATAGTTTTATACGAAGGTACATAAGATTGGAAAGGCCAAGTAAGAACTCTATGCCTGTTTGATCCTTTCCTAAAAAATGTCTCACTTTACTAGTAAGCCTAGTCGCTCTTGCCATGTTTGGTGCTTTCTCCAAATGATTCATAAGGTTTTCCAATCTATTATCTAATGCCAAAAGGTTTTCCACAAGGACATGCGTAGCCTCATCCTTGTCCACGGATGAAGCTGTAGGGGATGCTAGAGGGGTAGGAATGTGAGTGGTCTCATATATGAAACCCATCTCGTTAGTGAAGCCTATAGGAAAACCAGTGGTAAACTCATTAGCTAAACCAATGGAGAAACTAGAGGCAAAACTAGAAGTGACCTTCATCTTCTCCATCGGTAAGTGTCACATTCTTCTTCTAACAATGTATCTAGAAGTTGTGGACTCATTTTTTATGCTCATAAACCATCACAGCACTCAGGGTTATGACAACCACTAGGCATTGGGAAAAAGTCTCAACACAAGCGAATGGAAAGACGTTGTTCACATCAGGTTCACCAAAAATGTAAGAGAGGGGGACCAACCATGTCAAGGCTCTAGGTCATAGAGAGCCAAGAGTAGAGGGCTGCCCTCACTTACCTAACTCTAAAGGGATGGGGATTGAGAATGAAGAGAACTATGTAGTACTTTTGTCACTTTGTATCGACTCGAAATTCTAGTTGAGGCTAGATGAGCTAGTTTTTAGAGTCAATATCGTGCCTCAAACAACTCTTTGTACAAGAACAACAACATGGTTCTGAGATGACAACGCAACGCACTGGCATCTCTTGAGCGCGCTAGCATCCATATGGCGAGAAAACACAAAGTATAGTAGAAACTACTGAAAACTTGCTAACAACCTAGCTAGTTGATTTTGGCAAGAAAAATAGAATGATAAAATACAAGTAGGTGTGGAGATGATAAAGCAAGTAAATAAATGCTAGGGTGATGAATATGATCTCACAAAAGCATCAATTTTCCAGATAGCTCCATGCACACATTCTCCTACACACAAGAAAGAGGGGAAAATTGTTGGGGTTGTATAGGGGCCTGCCTCAGTCAGACCACTATTTTGGTGTTTCCACCTCCACAAACAACCAGAAAGCGACATAGTAGAATATGCAATAAAGAAAGTAGAAGGAAATATTATAGTGCACTACAAAACAATACTATGCTACTCTATCAAATCACATTTAGGAGAGGAGTGAAGTGTTACCACCTCCACCCAAAGGATCACTAGCCAATGAAGGGAGAATGCAAGGTATGGACTTGGAAAAGTCACCACAGCCATAGTGGTTATGAAGGGAGGTCTTGCAAGACTCCAAGCCCGCAACTTCTATGGTTGCCTCACACTTGCAATGTGGAGTTGATGGAGTGTCAATGTTGTTGTAATGCTCACAATGGAGTGCTAGAATGTTGCTTGAGAGTGTGAAGAAGTTGAATGAATTGCCAAGAGGATGTAAAAAGAGATCAAGTGAATGTGTAGAAGATGTGAAAAGGAGATGGAATGAATGAATGAAGAATTTTTTTTGAAGGTGGGATGAGAAGAATTTTTCGTTTTTGGGTTGGTTGATCAAAGAGGGATGTTACAATTCAACCCCAATTAGGTGTGTAATTCTTATGCCAACTTCAGGCACGATAATCCGTCAGGGACAGCAGCATGCCGCGCAGACGCCCACGCGCCACATGTTCATCCCTTACAAATATTCTCTCACTGACACACATGAAAAATTCCAAGTGGATGGAAGGTAGGTGGGGGGTGATCCCACAATAGTGGTTTACAATTTTTGGCCAAACTGGACATTGAAATAATTTTTTCTAACTAAATCTTCACTTTCGAGCACCTATAGCAGCTAAACCGTGAGGAATTTGAAGATGATGCAAACTAGAGTTTCGTGAAATTTTGTCTATAGATTCTAAATATATTTTTTTCAAAATTTTTGGAATCAAATTGCACTTCTTTTCCATCTCCCTAAAAACTAGTTTTTTCAAAACAACATTTTTAAAAGTGATACTCAATATCTAAGGCATAACTTTTTTTCCATGAAGGATAAAATTATAATTCTATCAAATTTAGATTTTAACTTTGATATCTAGTGCTTCCACTTGGTTAGATAGTTTTTATTGAATATTTTTTCTTTAATCAAGTTTCAAATTCAAACCAATTATAATTCAAACATAGCAAATATAACGTAACTTTTTTTGTATGTATCAAAATTCAAAAATTCTTTGTTGGGATCAAGTACTTCAATATCTGGTGCACTAATATTTTTTTATTTTTTTTTTTAATAATATGCTATTTTTCCACATGTGCAGAACAAAGAGCTTGATTTTTGGTGAAAAACCTACATTCACGAGAAATAAAAAATAAATATAATAATAAAATAAAATTTATTTAAAATTATACTTTTTGGGAAGCTTATAATAATGACTACATACTTAAAAAAAATAAAAATTAAATGAATTCATTTGATCCTCCAAAAGGTAAATCAAAAGTGGTTTTTTATCAGCATTTTGATAGGTGTAAAGGAGACTTCGTTATAGGTATGGTTTAAAACTAGCAAGGTTCTATCCAAGGGGGTTTGATTTAAGGTAGTTTGATCAAAACCTCTTAAATTGGAATTTTTTAAATAGAACCTTTTAAGGCTTAAATCATTATATTTTCTAAAAATATGTGATTTCAACAAAAATCAATTCCTCCCAGAAATTGTAAACCAGCTTTGTGGGATCACCCTAGGTGATGTGGAATCTTGCCTTCAGATTTGATTTTCTAAGGTGAGGGTATGTGAAAGGGGAATTTTTTTAAGAGGTGAAAATTCACTCCTATACAATATCTTTAATTCCTATTCTGAATGATCAGAAAATTAGGCTAGGTTCAATTCTAAAAGATAGAATTGATTATAAATTTGATGCTCCTCATAAGCTAATTTGGGAACCATCAAAGTTTGGAAACTATACAATTTTTCAAGGCTACAAGTCAATCATCAACATAGGAGTACAAGTGGAAACTTAGAGAGCTTTATCCTTTTGTTGGAATGCTATGGTGCTTCCAAAAGTAGGTTGTTTTGCTTGGTTGTCTTTAAAGAAAAAGATATTAACTAGTGATAGGCTTGCACATTTGCACATTTTAGCTCCTTTTAAGTGGATCATGTGTGATGAGGTATTTGAAGATACAAATCACTTGTTGGTTCAATGCCCATTTTCCTAATCCGGTTGGGATTTCATTCAAAATAAATTGAATTGGTCTTCTCCTATGCAAAATACCTTGTGGGAGATCTTCACAAGTTGGCTTGTTTTGTATAAATTATCTCGTTTTGCTTGCATCTGGAGGGTGGTGCTCACAATTTTCATTTGGTGCATATTATTGGAGAGGAATAAAAGAATATTCAGAAAGGAATCTGTTGGCTTTCAGTTGTTTATCAAGTTTGTAGTTTGTCCTTGATGACAAAACTGGTTACATGGTTGAGGCTTGGTTTTCACATGTAGTTACAGGTTTTGGTTGATACATGATACATATTTCATATGCAATTATAGGTTTTGCTTTAGTTTTTAATTGGTTCATATCTTGATACATGTCGATGCTGACATTTTATCATTTTGATAAGGCAGTACTATGATCTTTGCATTTGAAGCATTTCAGATTGTTTAAAAAGAAAAATGTTTCAAGTATATGTGTGGCTTGGTCAATTCACTTTTTCATGTCCTTGCTAAGGTAATTGGAATTTTCTTATAAGGAATTTGATTTATTATTAGCATGTGGAACAAATATGGTTCTATCGGATCTCATTGCAATCTATATTGTCAAAGAAATTGACATTATACAAGTCACTTGAAAGTTATTCAAGATAATTTTTGTTATTAAAAGTCATTATGACAAGGAGATTTGGTTTTTCTTGGACTCATTTTAATAAGGTTTTGGGATTTAAACAAAGTCACATTAATCATGTGATGGTTGGAGAATACATGAGGTATCAGGCAGGTTTATATGGTTAGCATTTTGTTTGATCACAATAAAAAACATGTGACATCGGGTATCATTGTTATAAAGGTTTTGACTTTGTTTAGAGTCACATGGTGGTGACAATATTATTTTCTTTGACATTGTCGTATCGGGTTTGTTGATTAATAACAATCACATTTTACATGTGATTAGTTGTTATCAGAATTGAAACATTGGTTTCGAAAGCTACTTGTGACTGGGTATATCAAATTGAAAAATGACACTGATAGCCATCATTGACAGTGCATGCACATGTGGCATTGACAACTTATTGGGTTAATGACCAATACTATTATGATGTTGGTATTTTGGTAAATTCTTTGGCAGTGGATTCTAAGGAATTATGTAGTTTTATAATTTAAAAGTACCAGATCTCAAATAGTTATTTTTTTTTGCAAAGTATTCTAAAACACTTGAAGCTCAATTAGGGTAAAATACATTATTGTTGTTTCATTTTTGGAATCCTAGCCGCCATGGTTATTCTAGTGTCTACAATTTCTTTTAGTTTTTCAACTGGTATGCTATGGATATGTAATTTTCGCTCACTGTATGAGCTAGGATGAGAATGGTTAGGCATTTGGAATGAATTTGAGCTTAAGTGACTGTGGATCTTGGACAAGGAAATGAGAGTGAAAGATGGTTAAGACTGGCGTCTACCAGCTGGATGGTTATGAAACCATTTGTTAGGTTTTTGAGGTATTCTTTTAGTTGGTTTTTTCACCGTAAATAGGTAAGGAATTTTTGTTACTTACAGGCTTTGAAACAATTGATTAAGGAGGTTACTAAGAATGTTTTCAGTGAATAAAATTGGTTTGAAAATGCTATTGTTAAGGTTTTTGTTAAAGGGCTTAATCTTTTGCTAATTATGTTTAAACCCGTTAGGGTTTTTAGATGATAATACTTGACTGAAACTGAATAGTTTCATTGTGGTGATATTTGTAATTTTTATTAAAGGGTTTGTTTGAAGAAGGATTATTTAGGGTTTTCTATTTAAACCCTAATCCGACTTGGTTTATAGTTACACAAACTGCTTTCAGAGGTTATTATTCGCAGTGTCTCTAAAAGATGATTTTCAAGCATTTTTCTGGGTTACCTGCAATAAGAATATGATGTTTGAGACATATTGTACATAAGTTGTATTGCATTGAAAATATTTTATAGTGATTCTCAAATTATTGTATTTAAGGAAGATGTCATTCTCATACAACATTCTTCAATGTGCTTATTGAAAATACTTATGGTCTATTGAAATTCTAGGACTGCAATTTGCACTTCTATGGTTCTGATTGAATACTGTAACTGTTTTGCATTGTAAATGAGTTGGTGCTCTTGTATTTTATGAAGATGGTGCTAATGAATTTTTTGTGGAGTTGGTGCTCCTAAAATTTGTGGAGTTGGTGCTCCTGAACTTTAAAGAGTTGGTGCTCTAAGTGAATAAAGAGAAATATTTTTTGAGTGGTTTTTATTCCCCAAGAGGGTTTTCCACTCAGGACATATAATGTGTTATGTGATGGTTTTATGTGTGTGAGTTTTCTTATCTGTCTTATTTTAATGTGTCATCAAATGCATTGAATGGTTTTTAATCATCAGTCTTTCATATCTTCCAATGTTTATGTCAAATTTCATGCATAAAAGGTTTTGATTTAATGTGAGCTCTAATACATATGAAAGTGTTAAGTTCCACCTCTGTTAATGTTTTATGTTTAATTCATGGTTCATTCAAATACAATGTTGTTCATGCACAAGTCAAGTTTTTTCTTTGAACTATCATTCGATGTTTTGATTTAAAAGTCAAGTTTTCTTCACAAATTGTCCTCTTGGTTCAAAAGCAAACATAAATTCTTGGTTTTGAAAAAGTTTGTGACTTTTATAAATCATTGATTCACCCCCCTACTCTTAGTTATTTTAGTCTTCCAACAATTGGTATTAGAGCATAGGGTCCTTTCAAAGGTATAATCTACCTAGGATAGAGCTCTACTGTTTGATGGTACAAACTATGTGTTTTGGAAATCAGATTGGAAACATATCTAGTTTCAATTGATCTTGATGTATGGAGCATAGTTCTAGATGGGTATATTGTTCCACCCACAATACCCTCAAATTTTTTATAAAAAGGAGAAGTATGAAACTAATGCTAGAGCTAAATATGCTCTTTTGTGTGGTTTAACCAAATATGTATTTGTTAAAGTCATGCATTGCAAATCAACTAACAAAATTTGAGAAAAACTTGAAAATAATTATCAAGGAAATGACAAAGTCAAACAGTCAAAAATCCTTACTCTCAAAACTTAATTTGAGGAAATGAGAATGAAGGATGATGAAAAAGTAGTTGAATACTTTTTGAGAATAGAAGAAGTTGTTAATGCAATGAGAGGGTTAGAAGAACAGGTAGAAGATTTTGATGTGGTCAAGGTCATTAGAACCTTGCATCCTAAATTTGAAACTAAGGTATCAACCCTTCAAGAAAAGAAACATTTTGACCAGCTTACCTTAGATAATCTACAAGGAACTCTTACTACTTTTGAAATGAGAACAAGCAAAAACAATCCAATAGGAAAATAAATTGCTTTTAAAACTGAGAAAAAGGAAAATGTAGAAGAAAGTGAGTCAGAATACTCTGATTCAAAAGAAGATCACTTTGTTAGAAAACTTAAAAAGGGGTCAGGAAAACACAAAGGAAAACTTTCCTTTAAATGTTTCAACTACGGTAAAATTGGACATTTTGTAACTAAATGCCCCTATGGTGATCAAAACAGTGAAGATGAAAAATTTGACAAACAGTCTAAGAAGAAGGTCTATAAACCTAAAAGGAAATTCAATTTCAAAAAGAAAAAGAGTCTGTTTAGTATAGATGAAACAAACACTAAAATAGAAGACTCTTTAGTTGAAGAAGATGAGACCCTATTTTTTGGCTGAAGTCAAACTGCAAGAAGATTCAAATAGAAAAAATGATTTAGAAGATGGTGAAATAGATCTTGAAGGTGAGTTAAAATATGCTTTAAAGGAAATTAAAAAACTTAAAAAGCAAGTCCTTACTCAAGAGAAAAATCCAGATCAAGCAATAGTCTCTTTGAAGAATCTAAGAGGATTGAGGATTGTCTTAAAACAACTGTGAGTTCCAAAGACAAAGAGATTCAAAAATTGGAACAAGAAGTTGTTAGTCTTGGAAAGAAAATTGAAGAGTGTGAAAGTACATTAAAACTCAATGATTGCTTAGCAAGTAGAAACTGAATAAAGATAAAACTAGTGTTGGGTTTGAAAAAAGTGAATGTTCAATTGATACTTCAAAGCAGAAATCTATTTCTACAAATAAGAGTTTCAAAGCAAATCATTTTGAATCTGGTAAGAATTATGTACAGTCTTTTAAAAATAAAAGAACACCATTTAGATTCAATCCTTTCTTTCATGGTTACTGCTTCTTCTGCAACAAATTTGGCCATAAAGTGAGTACTTGCAGACTCATGACTTCTAGAATACCAAGGTTTGGATATAAGCAGTACTTTAGTTTTGTTAATTAGGTCAGATGTTTTAAATGCAACACTTTGGGACATACAGTCAAACAATGCAAAGTTAATCTACATAATAAACAACAAAAAACAAAAATAGTTTGGAAACCTAAATTTTTTAAAAGCATAGAGCAATAAATGATAGTCCAAACTGCTTTTCATTCTAAAAAGGACTTATGGGTCCTAGATAGTGGTTGTTCTAACCACATGACAAGGGACAAGGAAAAATTCATCAAACTTGAAGATTATGCTGGTGGATATGTGAAATTTGGTGATAACACTGGTATACAGATTAAAGGTAAAGGTTCACTTCTGCTAAATGAGGATACACCTATCTATGATGTGTATTATGTGGAAGGCTTAAAGCACAATTTACTTGGTGTTAGCCAAATCTGTGATAGTGGTTATCATGTTATGTTTACTTCACAGGGATGTGAGATCAAGAACAAGTCTAGAAAGACTGTTGCAGTAGGGAGAAGGACTAAAGGTAATGTTTATAATCTTCTAGAAACCTCTAGTAATGACAATAATGAAGGTATGTGTCTAATGGGTCAAGTTGAAGAAAGTTGGTTATGGAATAAAAGATTAGGACATATAAACTTTGATAATCTAGTTAGAATCAGTAAAAACCAGAATGTTAGAGGTCTACTAGTCCTTAACAAACCAGAAAATTTTGTGTGCAAAGAATGTTTAAGTGGTAAACAAACTAAAGTTAGTTTTAAGACAAAAGAACATTCTTCAACTAGTGCATATAGATTTGTGTGGCCCAACTAGAACAAGGTCAATTAATGGTGAAAAGTATTCCATGTTGTTTGTGGATGATTATACAAGAATGGTTTGGGTTACTTTTCTTAAACATAAATCAAAGGCATTTGAAAGATTCAAGATCTTTCGTAAAATGGTTGAAAAAGAATCTGATTTAAAGCTTAAATGCTTAAGATCTGATAAAGGAGGAGAGTTCATCTGTCAAGAATTTGTTGATTATTGTGAACAACATGGTATTAAAAGATAATATGTAGTCTCTAGAACACCTCAACAAAATGGGGTAGTTGAATGTAAAAATAGAATTGTGAAGAAAATGGCAAGAACCATGTTAGATGAGGCTAAGTTGTCTGACATGTATTGGAAAGAAGTTGTTCATACAAATGTATACATTTTAAATAGAGTGCAACTTAGATTGAAAACAAAATTCACTCCTTATGAATTGTGGCATGGAAAGTCTTCCTCTGTAAAACATTTTAAAATTTTTGGCAACAAATGCTTTATTAAGAAAGATGATGAACATCTAGGTAACTTTCAATCAAAATGTGATGAGGGTATCTTTTTGGGATACTCAACTCAAAGTAAAGCCTACAAATATTATAATAAAAGGCTTAGTAAAATTGTTGAGGAAATTAATGTGAAAGTTGATGAAAGATTACATTTAGAAACTAATCTTATGTAGGATAATGAGGAAGAAACAGAAACAAAACTTGAAATAATACCTAAAAATGTTGAGACAACAAGTCCTAAACATGATGAAACAACAAGTTCTAAAAATATTGTGCCCAAAACTCCTTCAAAATCTATTGCTAAAAATCATCCTCAAAGTTAGATTATTGGGGATAGAAATGTTGGAGTTCAAATACGAAGAAAGCCTGCTAAATTTGAAGAACAAGCTCAAATGGCAGAGCATACAACCTTCTGTTTAGTCACTAAATTTGAACCTAAGAACTGTGATGAAGCTCTCTTGGATGAATGTTGGCTTAAGGCTATGAAGGAAGAAATAAGTCAAATTGAGAAAAACCAAACTTCGGAGTTAGTCCCAAGACTTGATGACAAGAATGTCATAGGTGGCAAGTGGGTTTGCAGGAATAAGCTTGATGAAAATGGAAAAGTTGTTCAGAACAAAGAAAGGTTTGTTTGCAAAGGCCCTGCTTAAAAGGAAGGTATTGATTTTGGTGAAACGTATGCACCTATTGCTAGAATAGAATCCATTAGAATATTTTTGGCTTATTATGTTTATAATAATTTCACTGTTTATCAAATGGATGTCAAAACTGCATTTTTAAATGGTTATTTAGATGAAGAGTTTTATATGGAACAGCTTGAAAGGTTTGTTTGCAAAGACAAGCCTAATCATGTTTACAGGTTGAAGAAGGCCTTAGATGGCTTAAAAAAAGCACCTAGGGCATGGTAGTACTCTAGGTTGGATAATCATTTGACTTCAAATGGCTTCACTAGAGGTGGTATTGACAACAATCTCTATGTCAAGATTGAAGGTATTGATATTTTGGTTGTTGAAGCCTATGTAGATGATATCATTTTTGGCTATAATAATGATGTTTTAACTAAAAAATTCTCTCATATTATGGAATTTGAATTTGAAATGTCAATGTTGGGAGAATTGACTTTCTTTCTTGGTCTTCAAGTTTCTCAACTTGAAAGTGGTATATTTCTCTCTCAAACCAAATATGTTAGAGAGATGCTTAAGAAATTTCACATGGATGGGTGTTATCCTATTAGTACACCAATGGTTACAGGTTGCAAACCGTCTAAAGTTGATGATTCACCTAATGCAAATCATTCTGAATATAGGTCAATGATTGGCAGTCTGTTATATTTAATTGCTGATCCGGTGGACATTTTTCAGTGAAAATTGAAGTGTCTCATTTTTCTCCAAAATCTGAACCATCAGAAAGAGCTCAGTGTCCTGGTTCCAACGCAACTCGAACGGAGCGGAAAGGAGTCCGTTTATGCAAGTTATGGCCAGTCAAACCTTGGGTCAAACTGGAATCAGGGGCGTCCAGAAGGCGAAAAAATGGCATCGTCAAAAATCTTTGAAGTCGGCGTCATCGGGAAGAGCTCATCGTAAGCTTTCCAACACAATTCATTTTGTCGAAATCCGACATCGGAGGCTCAAGATACAGCTGGTCAAAGTTTTAGGTTTGACTTGTGGACTGAAGGTACAGTGATGACGTCATCATCCGTACAGCTGACGTCAGCACGTGGTACAAAATCTGATGTGGACAGATTAGAGTGTGACATGTGGCATTTGTACAGACCAATCATAGAGTGACACGTGGCAGTCCGTACGCACAGTCAGCAGGTCTAGTCAGCATGCCACGTCATCATCCGAGTTGGCAGACACGTCATCGAATTTGCAGTCAGTGGATGAGTCAGTGGACACGTCATCGAAGTGGCCAGTCAGTCTTCGCCACGTGGCACCTCCTCGGCATGCCACGTGGCCTCTCGGTTGCTCTCCTCTATCCGGCAGTATGGAAGTTGTTTAGTTTGTTAAAAAATATTGTTGGGGGATTTGAACCCCCAACCAGCTGTCGCCGAATTTAGCTCTTTGCCGTTACACCAGACACCACGCGCTTTACTATATATATGTAGCGGTTCTTTTTGTTATTTATCTGTTTGAAGTTTGTTAAAACAAACCAACGGCCGTGGTTTGAACCCGCAACCACCGGCCCACTAAAAACATATACTACCGATAGGCCATTCGATAGTTTGTTAATATATATAGATATCGATTGGTTTTGACCAATGCTCAAAAAACTGAATGCCTAAAAATTAAAAACAAACTCCCTATAATTATTAAAATTAACAAATAATCCTTTTAAAGGATTAATCAAAACTTCCAAAACAAAATAAGCCCGGGAGTTAAAAACTAAAAGGGCTTAAATTTATTTTCTTTGGGATTTATCAAAGATTATTATGTAAAATGGGGAATTATGTGAGATTTGGAATAATTATAGGGGATTTTAAATGAAGATTTTATGAGGGATTTGAAGATTTTATATGTAAATGGAGAGATAAGGTGGATTTGGGAAATATTTTGTAAATCAATTGGTTAGTAACCAATTTGAGAAAATTTTATGTATTTAAAGGGGGCTTGAGGTGAGAGTTGGGAATCAAGTTTTTTCAGGTGATGAAGTCTTGAAGCTGTGGAGTTAATCGAAAGAGAGGTCTTGTGGAGATTCTTTGAGTCATTCTTGCACGTCAAAGCGTTGTTATGCTGCCGAAGTGCTTGGAGAATGATTGTGGTGCTTTGTCATTGATTTTTGGAGTTAATCGGATCGGTCTCTCTATTGGAGTGGACCCGGAGACGTAGTCACGTTTTGTGACGAACTCCGTTATCAACTATTTGCACTTCTCTTCTCTCTCTTTCTTTCTCTCATTTCCTTCTTTTCTGTTATAATCACCTTGTTATTACTTTCATTTTGTTATTTCCATAAGTTAATTTTGATTTAATTAACTTGGAATAATCATTGTAAAAGCATTGTAATAGTTAAGCATTTCATTTCTGCAATCTAGTCTAGATCCTATACAGATCAATTGCTTCTAGACCTGATATAATGCAGTCAGTTTACATGGTTGCAAGGTTTCAGTCTTCACCTAAGGAATCCCATGTTACTGTTGTTAAAAAAATCTTTAAGTATATTCAGGGTACTCTTGATTATGGTCTTTGGTATCCAATAAGTAATGATTTCTCTTTGATTACATATACAGATGTCGACTGAGTTGGTTGTTTGGATGATAGGAAAAGCACCAGTGGTGTTGCATTCTTTCTTGGTGATCGGTTAGTGGCTTGGAACAACAAGAAACAAGAATCTGTTTCTCTTTCCACTGCTGAGGAAAAATACATAGCTGCCACTTCTTGTTGTACTCAAATGCTCTGGATGGTTCAAATATTGTTTGATATGGCTATCACAGCTTATAAGTCTATTTCTATTTTATGTGATAATTCTAGTGCGATCAATATCTCTAAAAATCCTATTATGCACTCTCGCACTAAACATATTGCCATCAAGTTTCACTTTCTTCGAGAAAAAGTGCTGCCTAATGAAGTATGTCTATAGTTTTTTGCTTCACAAGAACAGGTGGTTGATATATTCACTATGCCTTTATCCAAATAAGTTTTTGAAAGGCTAAGATTTTGATTGGGAGTTATCTCTCAATCCCTACTTCATTGATTCTCCCATTTTTGGTTAAGGGGGAGCTTGTTTCTATATGTTTTCATTCACAACTCTCTTGTATATTTTCATTTGCTGCTATATTGCTCTACTTGCAGCTGGTTACTGTGTTGGTTGGTTTCAGTTGTTTATATTCATGGCATCTCACATTCTCTTCTTTCATTCTTTGTCATTGAGGCAAAAAGAGGGAGAGATGATATGTGTTTTTCCATTAAGGACAAAAGGGGATTTGTTGGCTTTAAGTTGTTTATCATGTTTGTAGTTTGTCCTTGATGACAAAACTGGTTACATGGTTGAGGTTTGGTTTTCACATGCAGTTAAAGGTTTTGGTTGATACATTATACATATTTCATATGCAATTACAGGTTTTGGTTCAGTTTTTAATTGGTTCAAATCTTGATACATGTTGATGCTGACATTTTATCATTTTGACAAGGCAGTACTATGGTCTTTACATTTGAAGCATTTCAGATTGGCTAAAAAGAAAAATGTTTCAGGTATATGTGTGGCTTGGTCAATTCACTTTTTCATGTCCTTGCTAAGGTAATTGGCATTTACTTATAAGGAATTTGATTTATTATTAGCATGTGGAACAAAGGTGGTTCTATTGGATCTCACTGCAATCTATAAATTGTCAAAGAAATTGACATTATACAAGTCACTTGAAATTTATTCAAGAAATTTTTTGTTATTAAAATTCATTATGACAAGGTGATTTGGTTTTTTTTGGACTCATTTTAATAAGGTTTCATAATTTAAACAAAGTCACATTAATCATGTGATGGTTGGAGAACACATGAGGTATCAAGCAGGGTTATATGGTTAGCATTTTGTTTGATCACAATAAAAAACATGTGACATCAGGTATCATTGTTATAAAGGTTTTGACTTTGTTTAGAGTCGCAAGGTGGTGAAAATATTATTTTGTTTGACACTGTGGTATCAGGTCTATTGATTAATAACAATCACATTTTACATGTGACTAGTTGTTATCAGAATTGAAACATTGGTTTTGACAACTACTTGTGACTGGGTATATCAAATTGAAAAATGGCACTAACATCCATCATTGACAGTGCATTCACATGTGGCATTGATATCTCATTGGATTAATAACCAATACTATTATGATGTCGGTATTTTGGTAAAATCTTTGGTAGCGGATTCTAAGGAAATATGATGTTTTGTTTAAAAGTACCAAATCTCAAATAGTTTTTTTGTTTTGCAAAGTTTTAAACACTTGAAGCTCGATTAGGGTAAAATGCATTATTTTTGTTTCATTTTTGGATTCCTAGCCACCATAGTTATTCTGGTGTTTGCAATTTCTTAGTTTTTCAGCTGGTATGCTATGGATATGTAAGTTTAGCTCACTATATGAGCTAGGATGAGAATGGTCAGGCATTTGGAATGACTTTGAGCTTAAGTGGTTGTGGATGTTGGACAAGGAAACGATAGTGAAAGATGGTTAAGACTAGCGTCTACTAGTTGGACGGTTATGAAACTATTTAATAGGTTTTTGAGGTATTCTTTCAGTTGGTTTCTTCACTGTAAACAAGTAAGGCATTTTTGTTACTTATGGGCTTTGAAACAATTGATTAAGCAGGTTATTAAGAATGTTTTCAGTGAATAAAATTGGTTTGAAAATGCTATTGTTAAGGTTTTTGTTAAAGGGCTTAATCTTTTGCTGATTATGTTTAAACCTATTAGGGTTTCTAGATGACAATACTTGATTGAAACTGAATAGTTTCATTGTGGTAATATTTGTAATTTTTATTAAAGGGTTTGTTTGAAGAAGGATTATTTAGGTTTTTCCATTTAAACCCTAACTCGAGTTTGTTTACAGTTACACAAATTGCTTTCAGAGGTTATTATTCACAGTGTCTCTAAAAGATGATTTTCAAGCACTTTTTGGGTTACCTGGAAGAAGAATATGATGTTTGAGACATATTGTACAAAAGTTGTATTGCATTGAAATTTTTTTATAGTGATTCTCAGATTATTGTATTTAAGGAAGATGTTGGCATTCTCATACACCATTCTTCAATGTGCTTATTGAAAATATTTATGGTCTTCTATTGAAATTCTAGGACTGCAATTTGCACTTCTAAGGTTCTAATTGAATACTGTAATTGTTTTGCATTGTAAAGGAGTTGGTGCTCCTATATTTTATGAAGTTGGTGCTTCTAAATTTTTTGTGGAGTTGGTGCTCTTGAAATTTAAAGAGTTGGTGCTCTAAGTGAATAAAGACAGATTTTTTGAGTGGTTTTTATTCCCCAAGAGGGTTTTCCATTTAGGACATATAACGTGTTATGTGATGGTTTTATGTGTGTGATTTTTCTTATCTGTCTGATTTTAATGTGTCATTAAATGCATTGAATGGTTGTTAATCATTAGTCTTTCATATTTTCCAATGTTTATGTCAAATTTCATGCATAAAAGGTTTTGATTTAATGTGAGCTTTGATACATATGAAAGTGTTAAGTTCCACCTCTATTAATTTTTTATGTTTAATTCATGGTTCATAATACAATACTGTTCATGCACAAGTCAAATTTGTTCTTTGAACTGTCATTTGGTGTTTTGATTTAAAATTCAAGTTTGCTTCATAAATTGTCCTCTTGGTTCAAAAGCAAACATAAATTCTTGGTTTTGAAAAAGTTTGTGACTTTTATAAATCACTGATTCACCCGTCCCCCTCCCCACCCCCCTCTCAGTGATTTCAGTCTTCCAACAGAATCAACTTCTAAAGAATAGATTTTAATAAAATTGAGAAATTAGTTTTAGAGGTTACTAATTCTTTTGTCCTAAAATCCAAACACACGGGATCAATTTTCATAGCCTTGGATTCATAGTTATTGAAGCAATGGGATCAACTGAAATTACTATTTAAGGGTAACCTTCATCAACCAAAACACAAGATTGATAGATAAAAAATAACATGGATTCCACCTCAGTAGAATTCCTAATTACTAAACTTTGATGGGGTGTCAAATGGAAATCTACGAGTCTCAAGGGTAGGTATTACTCTCAGGGATAGTAAGGGTTCACTAATATGTGAAAAATCAGCATGCATCTCCCTTTTGGTTCAAATAATAGTGTTGAAACTCAAGCCCTATTATGGGGTTTGAAAATGGCTATCGATCTAAATATTCTAAAATTTCAAATTGAAAGTGATTCACTTCTACTAATAAATGCATGTAAATAGAGACAAATTCAAAACTAGAAATTGGCATATATCATGCAACAGCTATGGAAATTAATGGAAAAGTTTGATGAGTTCGTAATCACTCATACTTACCGATAAGGTAACCAATTGGTTGACTATCTAGCTAATGTTTGAAGTGAACAGATGGTGGAAGAAATGGTGTATACAAATGATGGTTTAAGCTCAATCCCCATGTTGACGGATATTATTTCTAGAGAAAGTGTTCAAAAAGTAAACCAAACCAGTGACAAGGGGACTGCCCATTCAGGTCTTTAATGTCAATTTTTTTAGGACAACACATAATGTTACCATCATTGTTGCCAAAATCCATCCACTAGCTTAACCAAGTGACAAATTTTTAACATGTGATTTTTGGCTAAAACTAACTTTCTATTGCAGGTTTATTTGTTTCATTAAGCCATCCTCATAGCCCATCGTACCAAGCATGAAGGTTAATAATTACGGGGTTAATCAAATTAATTCCTTTGCGTGTGTCAAATTTCAGACTACTTGCTTGGTGATGAGATGGAGGCTTTTAATTGGCGTTGATTCTCATGTGAAGTATTATTTCCAAGTGTGCTATGCTATGGTGTTAAAGATTGCATAGGATCACCTTTCATCATTCCATTCTTGAAGTTTCTTGGTGAAATTAAAAAGTTTTCTTTAGGGTTACCCGGGTTTGTATTTTTTTGTATGCTATAATCTCCTCTGTAGGGTAGTCACGATGCTATAATCTCCTCTACAGAGTGGTCGTGAGCTGCAATTTCATCTCGAAAATTTCAAAAAAGTGCATTCGGTTGTACAATGGAATACTATCCACGAAACTATAGGGCTCTCTTCCTTGTCCATGAAGGTGATATACCATTCACAGGGTGCCTAGACTGTGCTCAGTTGCAACAAGTTTTCAAGGTGGATTGTCCTACACTTGGGAAATCTATCAAATAGGTGATTGGCGAAGAGATTATTCACCCTCAAGCATGAGGTTTCTCTTCCCTTCCTAGCTCCTTTCAATTTTTATTTCAAAATTACTAGACTTGTTGCAATGCTATAATTATGTCAATTGATAGCGAATAAAGAGGTAAATGATGTTTTTCTAAAAGACAATGCCCTTTTAAATGTCACCCAATCCTATGACTTTTGGAAGGGGTAGGGTTATGTCAGGGTTATATTTCCATGGAATTTTTTGCTTCATAGAAGGGCATATATTTGTCTGTATCATACCATAAAGCACTCTTTTGAGATGAGCAGTGCAAGATACCTGTATTCATCCCTCGACCGTAATGTGAGTGAAGTGGGGGAGGATATGGTTGATAAGTTTAAGGAAAAGTACCATGCCATTGTTTGTCTTTTGGTCCATGAACACCAACCCCCCAATGCTACTGAGACTACTGCCTCCCATCATTCCAGGCCTCTGCATCACCACCATCATGCCATTATTCCCAATTTGAACATCACAACATCGACTCAATCTCAAGAAGATTTGCAGGTTCAAGGATTATAGGAGCATCAAGATGAAAATGAAGTGGAAGCGTGCCACATGGAGGAATGAGCAACCTCTTCTTTTGAACTCTGCAATATGTTGTTTTGGTTGCGTTATCTAAATCATGTTGAAGTTCAAAGTTGATACTTGATCTCTTTTGACAATTTTGTTAAATATACTATAATACCAAAAAAAAAATCAAGAAAATTACCAGCCTACATGCTAAGGAATCATATCCAATTGCAAATTTGTAAAATTATCAACAGATTGTTTAGCTGTTGCAACCGATAGGACTATCTCTTAAATTTTGTATCATTTTTGTAATCTTACAATATTATATAATTTAATTATGGGTCTAGTGCCTTTTTCCTACCAAAAAAAATATTGTTATATTAAAGAAAATTCTTTTATAAAGAAGATAAGGAAGGTTTTAATCTTGAATATGTTAATGAATGATATTTCATCTGATGGTGATTGATCCAAAATTAATATGCTTGTTGTTGAAATGGAATAGATAATAATTATTCAAAACATTTTAGCATGATGGTAAAGGATTTATGCAACTTAGGCCCAATTGAAGAAACTAAACTTCTTTCTAGCTAAAATGAGCCATGTTGAATGTTCAACTCATATTATTACATACAACGCCTTAACTAAAGGAATTTTTTAAGATAGGAATAGAAGATGAAACCCCTAAATGGAATTATGTGTAATGTAACTCAAATGTAGCCTTACTCTCAATAATTTTATTTCATGGACAAGGCCTCAAAGATCATGTCTATAAAATAAATAGTAAAGGAGATGCCTCCAAGAAAATTCCCAAATTTGGACATGATTATGTCACTCCTCACTAACTGCCTTGGTTTTCAAAAAAATGAAAAACCAAACCAAATATGAGATCATATTTGTGTTGGTGTGAGTAAGGTCTTGTAACTAGCTAATTCTAGTAGGGTACTTATTCACATGTTAAGTTTACTTAGGTCCTAGGATTATTTCTCAAAATTCTTAGTTGTCATGTTTAGATCTTATCTTACCTTAGGTAGTTATGATAAGTTTTCTCATCATAGCATTAAGACACCTGTCATGTTCTTTTCTAATCCTATCTCTCACCTAGGCGAGTGCAAGACCATGATGGGCCAAACAGTAGTGATAGGAAAAACTTGTTTTCACATAGTCAAAATCACGAAATGAATGTTTGAATTTTTACTTGGTTCAAGTAAAAAGTACATTTTAATTTGGTAAAAACTAGAGATCCATTATTTAAAATAATAGATATCTGATTTGTAAAATACAAAATGGATATCTAATCTGTAAACTAGAAAATGGATATTTGTTTTGGATCACATACAATTATCTATTTACGAGCTATATATAAAATATAAAAATATATAATATTATATATAATTTATATTATTATATATTACTATAATATATTATTTATATATTATAATATTATATTATTATTTATATAATATTATTATATATAAATTATTTATTATTATAATATTTTATTATATATAATATAATATTATTAAAATATATCGTTATATATATATATATATATATATATTATATATTACTATGATATATATTATTATTTATATATTATATATTATTATAATATGCTAAGTATATTTTAATATAATATATTATATAGTATTTACATATTATTATAAATTATTAGAATATTATTTATATAAAACGTAATAGACAAGTTGAATGAATATGTATTCTTCTACATAATAGATATCCATTTTCTTTTGCTATAAATGAAATAAAAAAAGTTCAAATGACTATCATTTTGGAAAAAAAACCATGGACGATGACAAAGGAAGCCAACTATGAAAAAAATGGATATTCAAACCTAAAAAATAGATATCCAATTTGTAACCTTGGATTTTGGTGCTTCAATAGACGAGGTAAGTTTATGTTTGAGGATTTGTTTTTAGATTTTTTGTTTTTTTAATAGTTTTATCAAAACTAATTGAGTTTTACTATAAATTAGGCTTTTATTTATAAATTTTAGTAATTAGTTAATTATTATTTTTTATATGTAATAAAGATTTATATATTGATTTCAAAAATTTATAGAACGTCTGCTAGGCAAGAGTGAAAATGCAAACAAAACACCATAGAACAACCCCAGTCGATAACACGCCATAGTAGCAACAAGACCAACCGACCCCTATTTATATCTACCCAGCATAACCACAGCCTCATAGTGACAACGAGGTACTGTCGTAAGACTAGACAACATACACTGATTAACACAGACATCCACTCGACCCTTAGCCAACTAAGAACAAGAAAGACAAGAAACCTTACTGGCCTCCCGCCCGACCATCATTAGGGCCGACCCTGCCAAGGAAACCATTGGCAAGGGCGAAAGACTTGAAGTCCGAGACCTGGCTTGCACCGAAGGAGAGAGCCAAATTAAACCTTCTTTGCAGAAAATTTGCCCCCACCAGTGCAATTTGACAATGCTCCACTAACGCCATGCCTTTCAAGTCAAGGATGAACGGGTAGTACTTAACAACCTCTCTTGCCACATGAAACTTTGGCAGATTACATGGCCATGGGACTCCTAGGTTTGCAGAGGCGATGAGTATAATCTCTTCCAACCCAACCAAATACTCTACCGAGAAGAGTCACCTAACCAGAGCTTTCACATCCTTTTCCACCATCCTTATGTCGAGCAAAGTAGCCAAGAAATGGGAGGTGATAGTTGTGTCCGCCCTCAGCAGCTCCGAGTTGCCCAGAAAACCTTTCCCCAATACCATCTTTGTCACTGCTAGTATAAGAGGATCATACTTCTTTTCAAAAGGCATTTGAGACTATGGTCAGTTATGAACCCTTTGAAAGCAATTTGTCTGACACTGAAATCCAATAGAATGGGGACCGTATCAGCCTCAAAAGTAGTCAATGTCTCTAAGGACATTTGCACTACAAATTTTGAACGCTCTCCATCTCTTCTTTCGACACATAAAAACTTGCATAGAGAGAGATGCAACTAAACTACACCACAAGATAGAAACCTTGCAATCACACCTTCTAACTTAAAGCTCTTCAAGACTGATGTCGTGTCCATCCATCCTAAATTCAAATGACTCCCAAGCGTCAGAACAAGTGAGGGAGAATGCGATTCTGCCATCTCCTTGATTGCGACCTATCCTATGAATCATGAAAGTACAATTGTTGATCTGGATTGCGTGCTTGGTATCATTACTACCAACTTGCCATAATTACGACTTGCACAAACTTCACCAGCCGCTGTCATCTCACAAATTTCCTATCTTTCGCCTACTTCCAACTACAAGCTCGGAGTACTAAAGGCCTTGCATTTAGAAGCTAGCCTGGTTGTGGGCCCAACTCCCAATTATGCCCTTTTAACCACATGATCCTTGTCGTCCTGATCACCAGATTTCCCAAATAGCCACGGTCTCCCCACACCCTCGTGTGGGGAGACGCCTACCCTTCCACCCGCATAATTAGTTAACTTTTTTATTAATTTGTAAGTTTTGAATTTGCAATAGGTTGAAATGGTAGAGGAAGTTAGAAACCCAAACCTTTCCACAAATACCTCCCCACCAAACCACCCTCAATTGAGGATCTAATTGACATAAATATTGTGAGAGGGTGACTTTTTGTAATCTTGTTGAGTCTATGGGTCTTCAATCGTTTTTTCCAATGTTCCATGTGCTTCTAAGTTTGGATATTATACATGAGTTTGAGTGATGGTTGTTTTTTATACATCAATGATATTTATATTCTTGATTATTGGATATGATTAACTGACTAATTCTAAAAAGTGGTTGTTGTGATTTCTCTGTGATAACTAGATGAGTTCCTTTCATTGATTAAGTATTTGTTGATCAAGACATTCAATTTCAATGGGATGTTGGTTATTTATTGTTAGACGTGATATTATTGTGTATATTTGATGGATTACATTATGTTGAAAGGGGATCATTGAGATGATTGATTTTATTATTATTAGATGGAAATATTATTAGGTGATTACATACAATGTATGTGCAATTAGGTGTTAATATGGAGATGAGATTGGATGTACATTTTTTATTAGGGGTAAAAGAGGTTTTGATGGGGCCCCGAAACCCATTACATATGGTTTTAAAGGAATCTAAAACCCTATCCAATGTAAGAAAGTTGCTAACAGAGAAAAAATAGCAAATCAATAGTAGGGAAACAACAATAGCCATCAAAGATAAGCAAGACAACTCAGGCTGCAAACAACATACAGGTTTAGCAGAGACCTAAAACCCAAACAACCAATAATTAGTGGGCCTAAAACCACACTAATTGAT
Organism: Sequoia sempervirens; assembly: GCA_007258455.2. Taxonomy (NCBI): domain Eukaryota; kingdom Viridiplantae; phylum Streptophyta; class Pinopsida; order Cupressales; family Cupressaceae; genus Sequoia; species Sequoia sempervirens. The sequence goes on from VDFB02128859.1 coordinate 65,620, forward strand.
CAAAATAATTGTCTGCATCAACAAACTAGATGCTCAAAACAACCCGTCTGAATAGCCATCCCATACTCCACCTCTAAAGGAGTGGGCTCCCCTCTATAGGAGAGGGTGATAGGAAAACCCTTTCTGCCAAACACACAACTCCCCATCCCACACAAGTTCCACCTCAATAGAAGCTCGTAAGAGAGAGGAAATCTTCCCACCAAATCTGCAACTCCCAAATCCACCTCAATAGGAAAGGGCTCCCCCTCAAAAGGAGTAGTCTCCACCTCAATAGAAGATCCCAACTAAAGAATCCAGCAAGAATAAGTCCCATTAGTGGAAAGAGTAAATTCAACATCCTTTGGCAATATGAGCTCAAGATCCATAAGATAAGAGAGCAACTCAGCCAACAAAGAGAAAAACCTGCACACCTAGGACTTTATGATAAACAATAGAATCAACCCAACCATTAGAAAAGACACCAAATCACAGGAAACAAATGCTCCCATAACCACTTTCAAGGAGGAAAACAAAATATCCTCCCCAAGGATTAAAAACCACTTCATAAACAAAATATTCTCAAACCAAAAGGAGAACCAACCTGTTGGAAAATGAAGAACATATCATTTTGTTGTTTTGTGTTGTCATTGATGTCACCATGATATATGAGTTGCAATTGCAAGACTAAGCCTGAATTTGTTCCAGTATTCTGGTCCGGTATCTGAACCGGTATAATGCTTCTATCCTTCGGTATCTTGGTCAGCAATTATTTGTTGTTGATTATTGCTGCAAGCAATTTTTGGAAATGGTTTATGGATGCTGTAAGCACGTACATTCAATATTTCACCTATTCAGATGCTCGTATGGTGTATCAGCATTATTTTGTTGATTGCAATTTTTCTATTAAGTCTATCCTTGGCCGACCTAATGGATAAATAATGTAATTGTGAATCAATTTTGTTTTGTGAATATATGTGTGACCTATCTTAGGTCTATACTGACATGATGTAGTGTGTTGAGCGTTTGAATTCCTTTTGGGAAGATTTTCGAAATCTTGTATCCAATAGTTGGTATTTTTTTATAAATAAGAAGTGCATCTAATTAGGCTAACATAATTGATTCCTGTGGATGAATCAAGTATATATATTGGATAGTTTTTGAAGAATGGAAAATAGAATATTTAGTTGTGAATGCAAATGTGAAGAAGTGTGAATATGATGAAGTGTGTCAAGTCAGTTTAGTGAGCTTCATTGGAACTGAATCAACACTCATTAGGTGTACTAAAGTATCAGTTCATTTTCTGGCTGTAAGCCATTTTGTCATTGTAACTTTGTAAGTAGTGAGTCTTTTATTTGGACAGTGAGTCCTACCAGTGAGCCACCCCATTTTGTAATATCTTATAACCAACCGGTTATACTATATTGTGAGCTAACACTCGCCGTGGTTTTTCCCATTCTGGGTTTTCCACGTAAAAATCTTGGTATTCATGTGTTTTGTGATTTCATGTTGTAGATGCATAAAAAGGTCCTCATAACCATTGCATGGTTTATTCCATCATCTGCATAACCATTTCTTTGCATATGGCCATTATATGTTTCATTCATTAAATATTTCATTTGATCATTCGCATAAAACCATTAAATATTGCATAATAGTTTATAAATCCATTTCATTTGAACGTATTTAAATATTCATTAAATATATCCTTCATTAAGACATTTTCACATATTTCATAAATACATTCACATAAGCATTTCATAATCCGTTTCATTTAAATATGTTTGCATAACCATAACTCATCCATCATTAATCCATAATCATTTTTACGTATCCATTTCATATTTCACGCATAATCATTTATCAATTGTTAATTGATCATTTAGTCCACTAAATTATCATTAAAATATTATTTGCATTCCTACACAAGCCTTTTATCCATTCACCATATTCCATTAAATAATGCAAATTCATGAAATCAATCAATCATTTAATCCATTTTCATTAAATCAGTCATACACGCACTTAATTCTAAATTTTTAAGCATAAATTATCTTACTTATTTATTAATTTCAAAAAAAGGCATTTTTCTATCTCACCATTTATCCCACATTTCTCCCACAACTTGAATTCACCCTATGAATTCAACTATAAAAGTTTGTTTTTTTTACACATTTCAGGACACACACGAATTTCTATCTTATTCTGATCTCATCCAATTCCACAGAGCTTCTTGTGTTTTTTCTTGTAAAATCTAAGAGTAAATGCAAGATATTGTGGAAGAGGATAACAATGGAGTGAATTTCTTGTAAATGGGTATGCATTTTTTATAGTTTAGTTTTGTTATTGCATATATTTTCATTTTAGAGAAACTTCATTGATGTCATGTTGAAAGGTTGATTTGAGTTTACAGATTTAATCATTTAGCTCTTTAAGCTTTTCAACATTACATAATGGTGAACCCCAATGAGAAACAATTCAGTTTTCAGATATACCAGTGATGTACCAGTGATGTTTTCATGCATATTCTATTAAATCATTTGATGGATCATTCAGTCATTGAATTATCAAATCTGATATATAATGGCTTTATCGGTAATTTCAAATGATGATGGCATTTTCATAGGTTGACAACATTATATTTGTCTTTTAACATACATTAAAATTGGACCCTGTCATATGCTAGGCGTAATTTTCTTGTTGTTGTCTTATTTCATAATGTATTCAAGCTATTTTTCGATTTTGAAAGAAATCTTTAAGTGGTATTAAAATCATTCCTATGTTCATCATATCAAGCACTCATAGGCATCTTTTGCAATAAATTGCACCATCTAGATTTTTCATATTTGTTTCAAACTTGCAAAATGTATCTCCATTCTTTGGCAGCGCTTAGCAAGGAGTCGATATGATGTTTTAGCAAAATCTGATGTTTATCCCTTCACCTAAGAAGTAACGCCTATCCCATTTGGCTGCTGTTGTTTTAGAAGGATATAATTTGCAAAACTTTAGAAACAATCTATAATTAAAAAACAACAATCCATTGATTGAAAATGCTGAAAGATATAATTTGTAAATTTTTAGAAACTTCTAAAACAACAATTCATTGACTGAAAAATCCTGTCTTGGCAGCAATGGTTTAAAAATTGTTTTTTTTAGCATTGATTTTGATTAAATTTTAGTTTTAATTTAGTCTAATTTTAGTCTTAGATTTAGTTTTAACTTTAATTTTGATTAAGTTTTAAATTTGTTTTAGATTTTAATTTTTAGATTGAAATTAGCTTTGGATTTTAATTTAGGTTTTAAAATTAGATTTAAATTCAAATTAGATTTAGATTTTTTAGATTCTTTGGTTTAATTTAGATAGATTTAGATTTCTTTTAGATTTGTTTTTTTTTAATTTTAATTTTAGTTTTAGTTTTAATTTAGTTTTAATTTTAGCTTAGTTTTAACTTAATTTAGTTTAGATGTAGTTTTTAATTTATATTTAATTAGAATTTAGATTTAAATTTTAATGTAGATTTTAACTTTTAGTTTAGTTTTTAACTTTTAATTTTAATTTAGCTTTTAGTTTTACTTTCTAATTTAGATTTAGCTTTTTAATTTAGATTCATTTTAGAATGTAGATTTAATTCAATTTAGAATTTAAATTTAATTTAGATTTAATTTAATTTAGGATTAATTTAGTTTAGTCTTAATTCTAATTTAGATTTAATCTAAATTAGTTTAGATTTAATTTAATTTAATTTAGATTCATTCTTATTTATATTAGTTTTTAATTTAGACAAGCTTTTAATTTTAGATTAGTTTTTAATTAACTTTTAATTTAGATTAACTTTTAATTTTAGATCAACTTTTAATTTAGATTAGCTTTTAATTTTAGATTAGCTTTTAATTTTGGATTAGTTCTTTTCAGATTATTGTCTTTTTTTTCTTCATAGTTTAATTGTTGATTCGGGGCTAATTTCGTTCACTTTCTTGCAAGTTCGTTTGACGGAAACTTGAAATCAAATTATATGCTTGTCGAAGATTTGAAATCAAAACTACTAACTAGTTTAGGACGTTCATCGAAGACTTGATTTTGAAACCAATTTTCTTTTTAGATAAGATAACATTTCAATTGGTGCTTAAAAAGAACTTTGTCTGTCGTGTTTGGTGTGCTTGCACATTTTGTGTTACCTGATCCAGTGTGTACATATCCAATCCCCTTATGCACTTATGCGATCCTGGGTAACAAGAAATACACATTCTTGGCTGACGAGAAATACACATTGGTCTTTTTTCTTAGGAGAGGCTTCCTTGGGGATTTCATCACCTCAGGGTTTGACCTTGAGCACATTTTCTGGTGGGCTATATTAAAGGGGGGAGACTAAAAGTTGTACCCCAAGGAGTGGCTAGCGTTGTTCGAAGCCAAGTTGTGAGACACTCGATCCGCTGAGACTTGCTGGTGATGAGAGTGGGAGTGGGCCTCCTAGTTCTCAGGCTATTACAAATGGGCTCTTTGTTCATAGATTCCCTTACTAGACACCTCTTGTTTTAGAAGCCAAAAACCCTTCTATTTGTTGGTGCAACAACGGTTGTTGCCTAAACATCCATAGTCTCGTAGTTCTTAGTAGAGGTGAAGAGCCCATCATGGGAGATTTATGAGGGTCGAAGCTTAGTTGACCCGAAGAAGTGAGTATCATGGAGGGGAGCCAGTGTGGCCAAGATTTTAAGTCACCCACTAAGAATAAGTGTGGCTGGGAAAAACCACGTGGAATCCAGTGAATATAGTCCTTTCCAACCCTAGGATTGTACATGATTGTTTCTATCTTGAAAAAAAAAATTCTATTGTGTCTTACGTGTGTGTATTCAAAACATTGTCAAAACAAATCAAACATCACACCAAAATCTAATAACATTTCAACTTTAACACAAACTAAGCCAACATTTTTCCACTCCCATTTTTAAACCAAGGATTTTCTCACTTCATTTCCCATCATTCCATCACATTCATTTAGCTTACTTGCATCACTTAAAAAAATATTAGGTTGCGTACACCTTTTTGAAAACTTTGAAATAGGGAAACCTTCCATATCTTGTCATAGGCCCATTGCTACAAAGAAAATTTATCATTGACCTTATCATTTTCCACATTAGTCCTTGTCATTTCGGTGTAACCTTTAAACTCATCGGTCTAGTTTAAGGCTCACCTTGTCAAACTTGTCACTTTTCATTCACTCTCCTTGAGGTCATTGATAATTTCATTTAGAAACATTGGACTATCTTAGGTTGGCTAGTAATTCCTTCCTTAAGTTTCACAACAAAGGTGCATAGTTCATACCATAGTCATCCCAACTACATATCATATATTTTTTTTAACACTTTGCATCAGTGTCATTCTCCTTTTAGACATGGTCATACTTTAGATTCTAGTGACATTGTCATTACCCTCATTTAAGCATCCTCAAAATACCCAAAATACCAAAAAAATACTTGCATTGCATTTAGGAATACCTTTTTCCAAAAAATAAACATAGAATAGGTGCATACCTTCTATTGCATTGGCATCTCTTAGGCTTCATACCATCCACCACCATGTCTTCCATTCACCTTGATATGCTTTCTAGTCAAGTTGAATACCAATTAATCCACAATGGTCAATCCCAACAAGCCATAGACTTCAAAAGACAATACCTTGAATCCAAGTACCAATCAACCTCAACCCATAGTCAACCACCCATCTATCACTCTTACCAACAACTCATGAAAGCTAGTCTTCAATTCCTCTATCCCCACTATCAAGAGTCCCTTAGCACAATCCATTCCATTAATCCAAAACAAACGTCCACTTATTACCCTTATCCTAACCTTGACAGGGGAAACCAAATTTCCACTAATCCCTTCCATGTCTCCAAGTCCTATTCTAGTACATCATCCCTCGACCCATTCCAAGTCTCCACATCTTCTTGCATTCCTTCATCCACTAATCTATTCCTATTCACTCCATCCCAAGCTACATTTAGTCATGAAAATACATTTAGTCATGAAAATTGTATCCTTGTCCAAAGTCACACTCCATTGCCTAAACTTGAGGATACATGTCAAGAGGAAAAACCAAGGCATGTCAACATAGCTTCACCTTCGTATCAAGATCCAAGTAGTCTATCCCATGACCCCATTATTAATTACATCCAATAAATCCTTTTAAAAAATCATGTCACCCAAGAAAAACCTATCTTTGATCACAACACTACTATTGATCAATAAATCCAAAACGACTCACTCATCGACCTTTATGCCATTCATGATCAAACATTTGAGGTTGATCCTATCCAAACTCCAAACACATCAATTTCCCAAAATGAGACACTTTCCTCCATGGGACACATAGATGATCTTCCTCTAGAACAATAGTCTCCTACTCTAGACATATTTGCAAATGATCAAGCTATAGTTGAATTCATAGGACTCTATGACAATGACCATGAAGACGGTTTCATCATCGACTTGGAAGCACTAGTAGAATCATCTGAATCTGACATGTCACTAAATCAGACCAAAGATATCCAACATGTCAATGAAGCTATGGCATCCTATCAACTAGGATCATCTATCTTTTTCAGAGCAGGCTTTCTTGTGGATGAGAAAATTCTATGTAATGGTTTCCAACTAAATAATGATGGGTTAGCATCTTGCTTTCAAAAAAAAAAAAACCCCATCGCAAACATAATCTATTAGAGCATGTAGTATCAAGGAAAAGGACTAGGAATACATGAGCAAGGCATTCGAGAACCAATACAATTTCATGAAAATTTTGAACATCAAGGTCTTGGCTATTCTTCAATCAGCAAATCAAATGATGTTAGTGGTACCTCCTCGATATTGGGGGAAACTTTATTAGATACAAACATCAAAATAGAGACCATGACTAGTTCTTACCATAATATTACTGCCAACACTCCTTCCATCCATACCATAAACCACCATTTCCAATATCTCAAACCTTCCATTTGGAACCAACAAAAACAAAAGTCTTACAAAGCCAAAGTTCAAAATCAAATGTCAAAGGCCATTGAATCAAACAAAAAATTGGGTGGACAAATGAAATTAAAATGGATCCCAAAGAAAAATGGATCAAGCAAAGAAAATAGTTCAAAAATAAAATCCAATCAAAATGTGGAGCAACAAGAAAAGAGGACTCCCACATATAATAAATGTCCACCTCCTTCAAAATGGTCATCAAGCAAGGCATATAAAAGTGTTGGTTCCAAACGCTATCTCAATCAAAATTCCAAACTTTGTCATCCACCATCCCAAGTTTGGAAAATAAAAGTGATTCATCCAAATGTCCACATAATCCTTCCATGTCTACCATCATCCATCATAATCCTACCTCTCTCCTAAAGTCTAAAAATTTGACGTCACAAATCTGTCGTATCTTGGCAACAACTCTTTATTGTAAGGACTCTCATGGCACTCTATCATGATGTGCGTATTCTAATAAGGCCAACTCTAGTATCAGAAAGGATCACATTGGCATCAATCATTTGTATTCAAGTGTTATGATCCTAACAAGACAACTACTCTATCAAGGTCATTATTGGCATATCATGGCACTAGTCTCTATATTAGCACCATTGAAGTATTCAAAACATTCAGTGATCAACTAAAGCATCAAGGCCATAAAAAAATATCAAAAATAGCAAAAAAAAAAGAAAGAAAGAAAGAAAGAAAGAAAAAAAGTAAAGAGAAAAATTTCATCCAATAATGAAAACCATTCTTATGGCGCTTTGGATAAGTACCATGATGAAAACCTAGAAAACAGGCATCATGTGTAAAAACAATTATCTATGTGGACCATTACACTTGGGGGAAAGTTGTCTCATCTCCCATACCCTTCGCATGACATTTCTTATGACATTTCCAACCCTATAATTTCTATCCATTTTCCCACCTACTTTGATCTTGATAAATACTAGTGTACAAACATAAATCATGCTTTGGAAAAACTCTTGACATGAACTTATCCTATGGTCATGCACTATCCATGAAATATCATTACCTTCATAGCCTCATTATCCCTATATGACATTTTCCTTGGAGACCAAATGATAATCCTTCTAGCCCATAATCCTCATACCAAAATAATCCATTATCCTTCCATACATATTTCTGGACTTGGATTTCCCTTGTCATTGGTTTAAGGATTCTAATCCACCTATCCAACATCCTTCCATCATCCCATTCAATCCTAAAACTAAGATTCCAAATGCAATAAGCCTAATCCATACAATCTTGATATACATCCTAGCACATCATCCAAAACATTCCTTGGCTTTGTTCCTAGCCTTGCTGCAGACCTTGATCCTTTATTCATATTATCCTCATCCTCACTTTGTTTCGGGATGTGTCATTCCCACGTCAAACAATGTCGTCATCATCATCATCACCTTTCAATTGGTATTCAGCTTGACTAGGGGCAGGATCATATTTGTCCTTGGATTCTTGTGCACGCTTGCTCGCTTGTTTGTAGGCATCATTCACATTCATTTGTCACGATCCTAAAAGCATTTCAAAAGCCATAAAAATCATAAAATGTCTTGAAAAAAATCTCTAAAAAATCATAAAATGTCCTAAAAAAATCCCAAAAAAATCTAAACATTTCAAAAATCCCCAAAAAAAATCAAAACATGTCAAAACTCAAAAACATTCAGATAACTTCTAAAAAATTCCCAAAAACAGAGTCAAAGTCAATCCTGTTTGTCTTTGTCATTGTCGAACTACGTTTCCTTTGCAACTAGACGTAGGCAAGGCCATCTGTCGATGTGCCCCTGAGGAATTAGGTCAGTCTTTAGGTGTTGTCAAATAAAATCATGATTCAGTCCTTTGTTGTCGAAACAAAGTCAAGGGTCATGTTAAACTACGAGGTCTCTACACATTGCTACGTAGACAAGGGCATCTATCAATGAGCCCTCGAGACCCCCTAGGTCAGTCTTTTAGGGTTCGTCAGGTCAGTCAAAATAAATCAGACATTGTCAACTCAAACACGACATAATCATCTGCATTTCAAACAAAAATCCTAAATTAACAAGACAAGCAAGATAATAAATCTCCAAGTCAAATCAATCAAACTAGTCAAATTGATCATAATTAATGGTCTTATACAGGATGTGTCCTTCTTGAAACTAGAACTTGTCATCATCCCCTTTTTTCATTTGTCTTATACAGGTAGTTGCATGATCGAAACCAAACTTGACATCTTATACAACATGTTTCTTTTCCTGAAACCAGGCCTTGTCAAACTAGTCCACCTGTAACTCACTTCATTCCTTAACACACTTAGCAAATAATCTAAATGGTTGTTGACCTTGTTGGTCTATTTTGTCTTATCTTTTTTATTTTATTCGGTCATGTTACTAGCTACCTTGAGGATGTCCCACGAAGGATTTAGAGGAGTGATGATGTCTCATGACTCATCTTTTATTTGATTGTTGTTTGCGGATTGTCTTGACAAAAAGATTGGGGCAACTTTTCCCTGAGTATGAGTTATGGCATTCCTTGTCTATGACTATCTATTCTACAAATGGATGACCTTGCACACCTTGGTCTATGTCATACCATGGTGTTTTTTGTCCATTTGTTAAATTTTACCACTCAATGATGATAAAGCACTTTGTAAAGCACAAGAAGCTTCATCACCTTCATCGTCTTTCATATCTCTTGCATCTTTTCTTCATCATCCTTATCAATTTCCCTCTATCATTTTTATCCTTCATCTTCTAAGTCCTTTCATCCATTTCGAGAGCATATTTGTGTTATTAGCACCCGCATGTCCTCTCGAGGGGGCATACCACTACCTCCTCGTCACCCTTCCTCATTCTTCCTTTCACTGGGGAATATCTTTTCTTTGAAACAATGCGGTAGGCTGCATTGTCTCAAAGAGGGGAAAACTGTAGATGCATAAAAATTTCCTCATAACCATTGCATGGTTTATTCCATCATCTGCATAATCATTTCTTTGCATATGGTCATTACATGTTTCATTCATTAAATATTTCATTTGATCATTCGCATAAAACTATTAAATATTGCATAATAGTTTATAAATCAATTTCATTTGAACATATTTAAATAATCATTAAATATATCCTTCATTAAGAAATTTTCACCTATTTCATAAATGCATTCACATAAGCATTTCATAATCCATTTCATTTAAATATGTTTGCATAACCATAACTCATCCATCATTAATCCATAATCATTTTTACATATCAATTTCATATTTCATGCATAATCATTTATCAATTGTTAATTGATCATTTAGTCCATTAAATTATCATTAAATTATCATTTGCATTCATACACAAGCCTTTTATCCATTCACCATATTCTATTGAATAATGCAAATTCATGAAATCAATCAATCATTTAATCCATTTTCATTAAATCAGTCATACATGCACTTAATTCTAAGTTTTTAAGCATAAATTATCTTATTTATTAATTTAGAAAAAAAGGCATTTTTCCATCTCACCATTTATCCCACATTTCTCCCACAACTTGAATTCACCCTGTGAATTCAACTATAAAAGCATGTTTTTTCTACACATTTCAGGACACACACAAATTGCAATCTTATTCTGATCTCATCCAATTCCATAGAGCTTCTTGTGCTTTTGCTTGTAAAATCTGAGAGAAAATGCAAGATATTGTGGAAGAGGATAACAATGGAGTGAATTTCTTGTGAATGCATATGGGTTTTTCATAGTTTAGTTTTTTTATTGCATATGTATTCACTTTAGAGAAAATTCATTGATGTCATGTTGAAAGGTTGATTTGGGTTTACAAATTTAATCATTTAGCTCTTTCATTTTTTCAGCATTACACATGTTCTATTAATGCTTTTACTGATCTTTGTTGTTGTATGCTTTGGAATAATTGGATGGTATCTATTTAGAAAATTTATGAAGATATTGATTCACCCCACCCTCTCAGTATCTTGGATATTCAACAATTGGTATTAGAGCTTGGTTCCTCCAGAAAAGCCTGGCAGCTTAAGGGATATCCTGAAGATGGAAAAATTGAATGATAAAGAAGAGCTTCGGGTTGCACTTGAGGATCTTGACAAAGTTGAAAGTGAAAAAAAAATCTGAAAGAAAATCTTGAAGATGCAAATGAATGCATCTAGAAGTTAAAAGAGAAAATGAAAAAGTTCAAAGAAAGGCATAGGGAAGTAACTAATCAGTTGAAGCAGGCTAATGAAGAAATTACTAGTTTGAAGGTGCAAGTAGAAGAGAAGAAAAGAATTGAAGAATTTCTGAACAAATTGGTACAAAGCAAGTTTGATGAGTGCACTAAGCTTGAACAAGAAGTGGTGAATCTGAAAGTAGATCTGGAGAAAGTGAAACTCTATGAAAACAATTTCAAATATAGCTCAAACAAGCTTGATGAATTAATTTCAGGGCATAAACCATGTAAAGACAAAGGTGGCTTGGGAATGGAAAGAAGTGAAAACTCTAAGGATAACCAGAAGACTCAGAATAAAGGTAAGCAAAAAGGAAATTCAAGGAACTTTGCTAGGAGATCCCCTGTAAGACAGCCTAATGCACAAACGTATCCATCTTTTAATGGCACTTTTTTTTCATGCAAAAAATTTGGTCACAGGGAAAAAAAATGTAGGAGTAGAATGAATCAATTTCCTAGTTCCTTCTCTAGTCAATGTTTTGCATGCAAAAGAATTGGACATAGAGCTAGTGAATGTAAAAACTTGATGATGAATTAGTTTAATGGAGAAAGAGTGAATCAATCATTTAATGGCTATAAATACTTGCAAAAAGTGTGGACATAAAGCTAATCAGTACAAAAAAAGAGTCGATGTAAGTCAAACTAATCAAAGAAATGTTGTTTGCTATAATTGCAACAAACCAAGACATATCTCAAGATTTTGTAGAAGCAAAAAGGGTAAGCAGATCAATCCGGTAGAAAAGAATGAACCTATGAAGAAGGTTGAAAATGATGATATTAAGCAAGAAATGAATAATAGTTGGAGGAAGAAAGAAGAGACTGAGATGACAGATGCATCTGTGCCCTCATCCGGTATAGGAAATTCCTCCGGAAATTGGACCTAGCAAGGTCTTATGGGGAGATTTAATAGAAAATCACTTGAACCCCTTTGATGTTTGGCGTGCTAGTCCTTGGCATGAAGATATGCTGTAAAAAATGATTAGCTAGAGGTTATGCAAGTGGAACTAGAAGAAAATATGAAGGCATGATCTTTTGTGGAGTGAATAGGTTTTTCTGAGCAAAGAAGAAGAGTTTTTAGAAGCTTTTTGAAATCTGTTGCATTTAATGCGAATTAGGGCAGATCGTTGTTTTATAAATAAAATATGTAAGGAATTCTAATCACTTGTGCATTTGAAGAAATTGAAGATATTTTTGGAGCATTCTTGAAGTGATTTGGAGTTTGAGCAGTGCAAACCCTAGTTTTGGTTCATCATAAAGAAAGAGGTATTTTACTTTTCTGTGTAGTTGTAGGTTTGTGTTCTTTGAGTTGTTTGAATTTGAAATTTGGAAGAATGGAAACCCCTGTAAGTTGTTCAAGTGTCGGAAATACCTAGACCATCCTATAGGAAATATTCCTCGAAGGTTTTCGAAGATGACCCTATGGGCGCATTCTCATCAATTCCTCAAGGGGTTATGCCGATCGAGGACACAAGAATGTATATTTGAGTAAGGACTGAGGAATTCAATCACAACAAATCGATCGACATTTAGCAGAATGAGCTTACTAGAGATAGTTTCTTGGTAAAACCTAAATACTCAAATCTGGTTGCAAAGAGGTTAGACAGATGGAACAACTTTGCCAACTTCAATTATGTGGTTGATGATGGATTTGTGGAACTAGTCCTAAGCAAAATACATGATAAATTCCTATGGACTAACTGACCTCACCTAATAACTAAGGAGGCGATTAGGGCTATTACCGGCCTTTGGGATAAAGGACCAGTACTTGTATTGAAAGTCATGAAGAATGAGGTGGTAATGAAACTCACATGAGCCACATATGACAAGAGAGCTTTAGTGACAAAGTCCATCACTAATCTGGCCGCGAAGTATGCCACCATCATGATTGGTCACAAAATTTACTTCACCAATAGAGAGAACTCTATTTCAGCCACAACTATTTATACTAGCTTTGATATGGTAAGGAATGGTGCAGACTATGACTTGTGTGAGCTTCTCTGACAATAGTTGCTTGAGAATTTAAAGTCGACAAAAGAAAGGAAGTATGCTTTTAAATTTGGCTCATTGATTGTATGTCTGTTGTTCTATTTCATGAAGAGACTTCTTGGAATTAATGATGAAGTGTTTTGGGACTCATCCAGACCAATAGTACATCAAATTTTTCATTATATGCATAGTTTGGGTGATCTGAAGGCTCAATAAAATGCTCTAACATCATTCTTTGTTGTATTTAAGAGTAACATGAATGAGAGAGATAGGATTCTGAGGAAAATTGTTGAGAAATATAAAAATGACATCATATTTCATGTTTCCTCTGATGAATGCATGATTGAAGCAATAGAACCATGGACCATATGGATTCATCCATTGGGATATGAAATTACAGAAGATAAAGTTGAGGGTTATGTACAAATGTTGCTGAAAAATCCGAAGGATCCCAATGAACCCAAAATTGGTACCTATGTAGAAAAATCTATGGAGGTTCACATGGAGTACCAGAAGCCAATAATCAGAAATAGATTGGAAAATAAGCTTAGAGAAGATGGATTTACTGATGAGCAGATTGTGCTTGGAAGGGGTAAGGGAGAAGAGTTGGAGGGAGAATCATCTAACCTGAGGAGATCCGACAGGACTTCTTCTAAACCCTCTGTAGCTCCTGCAGTAAAAATTGAACCATGTACTTCTGATAAAGGTAAAGGATCAATTTCCTTTGGACATACTACTAGATCTAGGAAGAGGAAAGATACTCCTTTGATGGCCCTTGGAAAAAGAGGAAAGAAAGAAAAAGCTACAAGGGAGAAAAATCTTAGCATAAAAAATGATCAGGATGAAGAGGAAGAGGATCCTGCTGTGAAATTGGTGAGGAAAAGAAGAGGAAGTTTATCTTCTAGTGAAGGTACTTCTTAGGAAGCTATTGGTTCTAAGAGAGTGCATGTTGTGTCATCATCTAATGACGAGGAAGAGCAGAAATTTGGTGTTCATGTGCACACCAAACCAGAGTCAAAGAAGACTAAGGTGTCTGAAGAAGCCTCCTAGACCAGAGAGAAGAATAGGACAATCTGGTAAGTTCTGGTCCCTATTTCAAATTAGAGGCAACTCTCAATTCTTTGCTATATTTTGAAAATATGATGAAGCCTACAACAAAATATTATGATGGTGTTGGAGAAGAGGATAAGAAAACATTGATTTTAGTTGTCATTCAATATGTTATCATCCTAGAAGTACAGTGGGATTATGTAAAGAAAGATGCAACTGAGAATATGTGGGAAACTCTAATGAAAAGGAGATCAAAGGTTGTTGTACTTGAAGAGAAAATTAGGAACAATGCATTTGATAAAATTGGGTCTTCTCTGACCCTGGATGATCTAGAAACACTAAAAAAGATTTGTACAGATATGTTCCAGATGAAGAAAAGGGTAAATATTTTGATGAAAAAGGACAAAAAGCAGTTAAAGAAGATAAGTAAGGAAACCACAAAAGTAATTTGGAATACAACAAAGAAATATGGCATGCTGAAGACTTATGAAGATGTCTCTACTAAAAATGGTTAGGAATATATTCCTCTTAATACATGTGATGTAGGTATTTATGAAGACATTGATGTTGAGAATGATGTTGATGGTGAAAATGATCCTCCAAAAATTGAGAAGCAGAATGAAGGTGAAGTTGAGCCTGAAAAATAAGATGATGCTCCTTCAGAGCACACTAAAGGTGAAAAAGGAAATGATGAAAAAGGTAATTCTGAAGAGGGAAAATGCAGTGAAGAAGAAGAAAAAGATAATCCAGAAGAAGAACAAAATAAAAATGGAAAAGATGGAAATGATGAAGAAGACAACAGGGATAAAGATACAGATGAAAATGAAAAGGAAGAAAAGAAAGAAGTAGAAGAAGAGAAAGTGGAAGAAGAAAAGAAGGAAGAAGAAAATGAAAAGGGAGAGGAAGAAAAGAAAAATGAGGAAGCTGCTAGGAAAAATGAAGAAAGTCAAAAGAAGATTGTAAAATCTCTTAAGCATCCCAGAGAATCATCCTTTGGTTAATGATTGTTTTCTTGTTTTCATGCTTTCTTTTGTGCCACCCTTTGTCCTTGATGTAAAAGGGGGAGTGAAGAATGGTGAAATACTGGTGTTAGGGGGAGAGTATTGTAAATAAGAGTTTGGAAGTTTTTGCACGTTTTGTTTTGAATGTTTTTTGGCCCATGTTGCCATCAATAAAAAAGGGGGAGATTGTTGGAAAAATGAAGACAATCTCATTTTGTTGTTTTGTGTTGTCATTGATGTCACCATGATATATGAGTTGCAATTGAAGACTAAGTCTGATTTATTTTGGTATATGAACCAGTATAATGCTTCTATCCTCCTGTATCTTGGTCCACAATTGTTTGTTGTTGATTATTGCTGCGAGCGGTTTTTGGAAATGGTTTATGGATGTTGTAAGCATGTACATTCAATATCTCACGTATTCAGATGCTCGTATGGTGTATCAACATTATTCTATTGATTGCAATTTTTCTATTAGGTTTATCCTAGGCCAACCTAATGGATAAATAATGTAATTGTGAATCAATTTTGTTTTGTGGATATATGTGTGACCTATCTTAGGTCTATGCCGACATGATGTAGAGTGTTGAGCATTTTAATTCCTTTTTGGGAAGATTTTGGGAAGCTTGTAACCAACAGTTGGTATTTTTTTGATAAATAAGAAGTGCATATAATTAGGTCAGCCTAATTGATGCTTGTTGATGAATCAAGTATATATATTGGACAATTTTTGAAGACTATAAAATAGAAGATTTAGTTCTGAATGCGAATGTGAAGAAGTGTGAATATGATGAAGTGTGTCAAGTTAGTTTATTAAGCTTCATTGGAACTGAAACAACACTCATTAGGTGTACTTTATCAGTTCATTTTCTAGTTGTAAGCCATTTTGTCATTGTAACTCTATAGGCAGTGAGCCTTTGTATCTTATAACCGGTTATACTATATTGTGAGCTAACACTCACCGTGGTTTTTCCCATTTGGGGTTTTCCATGTAAAAATCTCGGTGTTCATGTGTTTTGTGATTTCATGTTTTGTTACTGATTTTACTTATCTTTGTTGTTGTATGCTTTGGAATAATTGGATGGTATCTGTTCAGAAAATTTAAGAAGATACTGATTCACCCCCCCTCTCAGTATCTTGGATATTCAACACAACCACCACTAAATCTGCATTTTTGGGTCAAGAAGAAAGAAATAAAGAACCACCCAGACAAGCAAGGAGAAATAGAAATAGTGGCAACAAAGCCTCCCAAATACATCCTCCACATGAAAATCTAAACTTTCTCAGACCAAAAGAAGATCTCCAGCCACCAAGACCCAATAGTCCCTTTTGTCATCCGAACCCAAACTCCCCAGCAGCAGGGAGTTTGTACCCTTGAAAGATATAAATCATTAACCCGAAGAGATAGCAACAGGTCATCCAAACTAGAAACCAACTTCCACAAAGAAAAAAAGAGCCTCCAACAAAAAATAAACCTCAAAGACTAAAGGAGGATAAAAAACCAAAACTAAACCTAGAGAGAATCACTAGCCAAACAACCCAAGTCGGTCACAAGAAACACCACAAGCCAAGGAAGAATGGCTCCACAAGATAAACCTTCAAAAAGGTAGTTCAAAAATTAGCCAAAAACCAGAGGAGCAGTGATAGCCTCCACCCCATCCTGATGAAGAAGAAAAATTGTTGCATCCCAACTGGATGACAACAACATGCTTTGCAACACCTCAACCTGATTGGAAGATGACAACAACTAGCATGAAGTCATCACTACCCAATAGTGCAACATCAACGACCTACCTAGCCATAAGTCACCTCCAACCAGTAAACCATCTGCATCCTCTAAATTGTCTCCTTCTCCACCTGCATCATGTCTAGAATTCAAATTTTCCCCTCTACTCCTCTTCCCGCTCCCTCTCCTCTCAATTCTTCATAGAAAAATATTATATTTACTATAGATTGGATACATTAATTTTTACTTATGATGATTATTAAATTTGATTTCCTAGTTGATTATTATTTTTGAAATTTTATGATAGTTGCTTCGGTTATTCATATTCTTGAGACATACTAACACCTACTATTGAGTGAACAAGTGAATTATGCCAATGGTGGTAGGGATCACATAACTACTTCCATTTCTTTACCCTTGTGAATTTTCAATCTTGTCTTGTGGGGTGAAAAAGGTCATGTAATATTTTGATTTGTTTTATGTATCGTGTGGTTTTGTGAATATGTGAGAGCTTATTTTATTATTTTTTTGAGATATCCTTTATTATGGTTGTTCTTGGTGATTTATAGAGTTCTTATGAGGTTTTTAATTATGTTTATTGTTTAAAAAGTTTCCTAGGTGATAGACTTAAGGGTTATGGGTCATTTTATCTTATAAAACCCCTTAAATAAAGTTTAGAACCCACTCTAATTATCCACTTTTGAAAAGTGGCGAAAATTAGAGTTGGTTGGGTAGTTAGGTGGTTAAGGAAAGGTAATTTTTGTTCTCATTCAATATATTATTTCTCCTTGAGTGGAGAAGGGGTTATTTTTTCTTTTGGGGGAGGGTTTTGGAGTTTCTTTGAGTTTTCATTTTGGAGAGGAAAATTTAAGTGGGAGGAAGAAAGAGAAGGGTGGAGGAAAGAAAGGTGGAAGAGAGAGCTTGGGAAGTCTTCTTCAAATTGGTTAGCAATTCTAATGGTAGAATCTAAACCCTTTATTTATCTTTGTTTTGATATGTGAAAGAATTTTTTGGGTTGTGTTGCTATGTTCATGAAATTTATATGAAAATAAATGGTGAGTACTTATGTTTATTTATTGTGGGTTATATTGGAATTCATTTTTGGTTATGATAAACCCCTTGTCAACTTTGAATATAAGTAACCTTATGGGTGATCCCACAATAGTGGTTTACAATTTTTGGCCAAACTGGACACTGAAATTATTTTTTTAAACTAAATCTTCACATTCGGGCACCTATAGCGACTAAACCATGAAGAATTTGAAGATGATGAAAACTAGAGTCTCGTCACATTTTGTCTGT
Organism: Sequoia sempervirens; assembly: GCA_007258455.2. Taxonomy (NCBI): domain Eukaryota; kingdom Viridiplantae; phylum Streptophyta; class Pinopsida; order Cupressales; family Cupressaceae; genus Sequoia; species Sequoia sempervirens. The sequence goes on from VDFB02128859.1 coordinate 83,887, forward strand.
AGATTCTAAAAATATTTTTTTCAAAATTTTTGGAATTAGATTGCACTTATTTTTCCATCTCCCACGAAAATTGGTTTTTTCAAAAATAACATTTTTAAAAAGTGATGCACATCGTATAATGTATAACTTTTTTCCATGAAGGATAAAATTCTAATTATTTTGAATTTAGATTTGTAACTCGATATCTAGTGCTTCCACTTGGTTAGACAGTTTTTATTGAATATTTTTCTTTAATCAAGTTTTGAAGTCAAACCAATTACAATTCATATAATAGATAACGATAACCTTTTTTGTATATATCGAAATTCAATTTTTTTTTTGTTGGATCAAGGACTTCAATATCTGGTGCACTCATATTTTCTTAAAAAAAAATTGATAATATGCTATTTTTCCACATGTGCAGAACAAAGACCTTCATTTTCGATGAAAAACCTATGTTTAATAAAACTAAAAAAACAAATACATAATAAAACCAAAACATATTAAAATTATATTCGTTGGATAGCTTGTTCTGAGGACTACCTGATTCAATTTGGGTTTGTGAAGATTCCTCCATTTTCATCCTCAACCCAAGCTCTGAAATGCCAAAATTCAGGTTTTTTTTGTGTCTTAGGGAGGGGATGAGGAATAAAGGGGGTTCGAATAGCTAACCCCTAGGGGTTCGTTCGAACCCCCCTTCTATAAGGGGTTTTGATGGATTTTTTGGCAGGAAAGTATTGGGAGGGTTCACCCGAACCTAGGTTCTAGCGAACCCCTAATGGGTTCGGTTGAACCAGTAGGTTCGTACGAACCCCTAATGGGTTCGGTCGAACCAGTAGGTTCGTACGAACCCCTAATGGGTTCGGTCGAACCAGTAGGTTCATACGAACCCCTAAAATCAATTTTTTTGCCATGCATTCATTTTCTATGAGTTTTCCTTCCTCACTTCAATTGTAAACCGCTATTGTGGCTTCACCCTTATATGTGTTTTAGGTGAAAAAATAATAGGGTATGAATGATATGGTTGCAATGTGCCAAGTATAAATATGTGAGTAATAATAATTAAACTACTACTTAAGGTAGAAAGGAGAAACAACAATAATTTTGGATCAAAATGTATTATGATTTTAAATTCACTCAACATTAATTCACTTGGCCTTAAGTGAAATTTCACTCAAGGTCAAATAAAATATTAGGGTATTCAAAAATTATTTTTATTTCCATAAAAATATTAAGGTATTTTATCTTTTGAGGGAGGGTTTTGGAGTTTCTTTGAGTTTTCATTTTGGAGAGGAAAATTTAAATGGGATGGAGGAAAGGTGGAAGAGAGGGCTTGGGAAGTCTTCTTCAAATTGGTTAGAAATTCTAATGGTAGAATCTAAACCCTTTATTTATCTTTGTTTTGATACATGAAAGAAATTTTTGGGTTGTGTTGCTATGTTGTTTGTTAAATTTATATGAAAATAAATGGTGATTCCTCATTTTTATTTTTTGTGGGTTATGTTGGAATTCATTTTTGGGTATGAGAACCCCCTTGTAAACTTTGAACATAAGTAACCTTATATGTATTTTAGGTGAAGAAATAGTAGGGTGTGAATAATGTTGAGGCCAAGTGAAATAATGTTGAGTGAAATTTGAAATTGGAATATTTTGATCCAAAATTAATTACTTATTTTTGCTAAAAGTAGGTTTCATTTAAGCTACTTTGGTTTGAAATTTCACTCAAACATTATTTTAAAATTCTTATTGTTTCTCCTTTCTGCCTTAAGGTGATTATATAACATTTTATTCTATATATTTGACTGTGAAATAAGTTAAGTGGATAATAGTTGTATTTTATTTAAATTTTTTTCATTGAATATAACATTACAATAGTTGTTGAATGAAAAGTGTTAGTACAACATTTGTCAAGTGTTCTTAATTTCAGAAGAAAATGTCCTCCTTGAAGGAACAAATTGATAATTGAGTTAGGATCATATGAACCAAGAAGAAAAAATGAAATTTACTCCTTTTGGTATGTCTTATGTAGTAGGGATTATTTAGGATATCCTTGTAATTAAGTATATGAAGAAATCCTCTAGACAAATAGTGTCTCTCCTACCTCAAACTAAGTGTGAAACATAATTGAAGGCATCATAAATTGGATGTTGTCAACTACACAAAAGGGTAATTCTAGGAAAAATATCATGCTTTGAGTCATAACAAAAAATAGGGTTATTAATGAGTTTAAGTGGTCAAATTTTGGGCATGACAAATATCACTAAATTGAAGAACATTTTGGGAATATATTGTCGACACCCTCAATTGTCTTCAATGACAACCACATTAGAGGGAGTTATTGCTCATGTTAAAACCCTCACAAGACAACACAAGTGATTTGAACAGTGGCAAGAATACTCAAATGGATTTGTATACAATTAAATTAAAGATTTAGGGATATCCAAAGCCCAATTAGCACAACATTTTATCAATCGTAAAACTAGATTACCCATTAATGTACATAAGACCAAATTTTCCATTAAATGGTGCACACATGAGGGTATCACAATAAATTTTGTTGGTGTAGGTTTTTATTTTCCTAGCTGGTTAATTTATTTTTCCCTTAGTCCTAGGTTTTTCTTAGAATTTATTAAGCTTGCTTAAGATAATAAAGTGAGTTTATTACTAGGAGATAAGTGTGTGGTGTCCCCTTCCTTAAAGGGTGGAACCACTTTCCACTTTTGGTGGCATCCTCCACTTTTTGTGGTCAATTCCTATTGGTTGGATTTGCCACCTACCTCTTTTCCTAAGTTCAATATAAACTTACTACCTAGCTTTTATTTGCATACTCTTGCATCTTCTTGCAATCTTTGCATTGTATCTTTTTAGCTTGGAAGCTCTTAATGCAATATTTTCACATTGACATTGCATAATCTCTCAGAGTCTCGGTTTGTATTCTTATGCTTTTCTAGTTTATGTAACTTTGATTTTATCATAAAATGTTTCTTGGGTTATTCAATCTATTTTAGATTTCTAACTTGGTGTCAAAGCTTTTGTTTTGAGAAATATAAGTTCGTAGATTCCTAATTGAGAGATTTAGTTTCTTGTAAATATCTTGTAAATTCTCGTATGCTCCTCTCTTGCATTTTGAACAATCTAGAGAATTAGAAAGGATTTGAAAAGATCTAATAACCTCTTCATATTGCATATGTCTTTTGTGATATTCGAGTGATTGTAGCATTTTTTGTTATACTAGCAACATTTTTTACTATTCCAATGCATATAGAAGGCTTGAGAAAGTCAAATTTGGCTTTTGTTTCATCCAAATTGGAGATCATTTGACAAAGTTGCAAATAGGGGTTTGAAGTTCATCCAACGAACAACTTTTTATTGATGTATTTTCGGCCCAAAGGAGCCTTTCCATTGCATTTAGAAGCCCAAAAACCCCTATTCTCATATAAAATTTATTTATTTTAGATGAATTTTATTTTCGGAAATTTTTTCTTTTGCTAGGAGGGTTGTCACTATAGGCTATATTTAACCATTTAAAAAAAATAATAATAAATTTTTACCATGGTATCTGTTTTCTACAAACAAGATAGTGTTGGAAAGCTGGAGATGAGCACTTTCCATCCACAGAGGTATTAACAATATTTTTTTCTTTTTTTTGATAGATATTGTAGGTTGAAGCTTTTGGGTGTAAATTTCTTCAAAAGGCCATAACTTTCACCCCGGTGGTCCATTTTCCGGAAATAATTAGGCGTTAGAAAGGTCTTGGAGAGAACTGCACAACCATAAAACTAACTTTTCCATATTTTTTCTCAAGTTCATTTTGTATCAGAATTTGTAATTCTGGCTATTTGTGGCCTATTGAGCATTGTATCTTGGAAAAGGCTTTGTAAATGCATTGAATTATAAAGTGCCAACCTTATAATATTTAGGGTGGATGATCTTTGATACTATTGAAAATGGTGGGAGTGTATTGATGAACTCTCTTTTGGTGTTCTTTTGTAATCATTTGAGGATTGTATCATGGGTTTTTCTACTCGTCCTTCTATGATAATTTTGGATAAGGATAATTATGAGTCTTGGAAAAAAGGTATTATAACCCATCTCAAATGGATAAAACTTTTTCCTTACCTTTATGGGCTCATTCCTGAACTAGACACACCTAGAAGGAAATCAATATGGGGTAATAGAACTGATCATGTATTAGGAGTGATTGGTTCATATGTTGATACCTACACTATGTTGGTTATAGTGGACATTGAATGTCCCAACACACTTTGGACAAAAATTTGGGAGATGTTTGGAGGCCCTCATGTTTCTCAATTCCCAAATGATCCTGCTATAGATTGCCTCATTCCACTTGATGATGCAAATAATGTACCCTTTGATGATGATACTTTAGAGGAGTTTAAGTATTATGCACATCTTGAATGTTCAAATGACATATAATTCTCTTCTTGCTTCTCATCCTCATGTTGAGATTACATCGGCATCACCTATTGTAGATTTAGATTATATAGATGCTTCTTTGAGAGCCTCCAGTGATTCATTGTAGCATGATCATATATGTCTTCTAGATTTAGTCCATTGGGACCAATTTCTACCAGACATCTCTTATTTTTTGTAGAGTCCCTCATCTCAGATTTAGATGATAATATTGATGACATGTGTCCTCTCTTTGAGGACCACTCTTTTTTCCTTACATCTATTATTGCTACTTTAAAGTTTAGATTTTCTTCTTTGAAATCTTCCAATGACTTCTTACAACATGATATCTATATTCTTCTTGATTCAGCTTGGGATGATCTCTTGACAGGTATTTCAGACTTGTTTATGGAGACAGATATTGTAGATTTGGGAGACACTATTGAGTGTATTCATCTTCTCTTTGATGAAGATGTTTCTTCTTCATTTTTGTGAGGGAACAATTTCACCCTCTTGTTCATTCTCTACATGATCATTCCTTACACTTTGACATGAGTGTGGATACTTTAGATCATCATTTGGAGAAGAAATCTTTAGATGAGATACTTGAGTCTTTGGTTTATACTCTAGATCAATCTCTAGGAGATTTTGATTTGTGATCTTTAGTACTGTGGCCTAGAACGCCTAATTTTATTGTAATAGCTTTCAACATTAATGTGGGAATACTTGAGTCGACTTCAAAGACTTCATACATCTTGCACTTTCTTCCTACATATTCCTTTCAGGACTTGTGAGATAGCTTGCGTACACCTTTGGTTTTGTTTCTTTCGAAGGGGAGGAATGTTATTCAATGATCATGGACCATATTCTCCATACAGTTTTGAGCATCTACCATTGGATCTCTTTGGGGGGGGCTACTTAGTCCTTTGTTTCTTCTCTCTCTATTCTACAGGGTGTTCTCTCTTTACTTGTGGGGGGCTTCTTCTTCTTTGGGGGAAAATTTGATATGTACATGGTTACCTAACATGGCCTCATTTTTTGGGACCCATAATCTTTTGCATCCTCCTAAGCTGTTCTTAAGGGGGGGTGTTGGTGTAGGTTTTTATTTTCCTAGTGGATTAATCTATTTTTACCTTAGTCCTAGAATTTTCCTACACTTTATTAAGCTTGCTTAGGATAATAAAGTGAGTCTATTACTAGGAGATAAGTGTGTGGTGTCCCCTTCCTTAAAGGGTGGAACCACTTTCCAATTTTTGTGGCATCCTCCACTTTTTGTGGTCGATTCCTATTGGTTGGATTTTCCACCTACCTCCTCTCCAAAGTTCTATATAAACTCACTACCTAGCTTGTAATTGCATACTCTTGCATCTTCTTGCAATATTTGCATTGCATCTTTTCACCTTGGAAGCTCTTAATGCAATATTGTCACATTGACATTGTATAATCTCTTTGAGCCCTGGTTTGCATTCTTATGTTTTTCCAATTTATGTAACTTTGATTTTCTCTTAAAAATTTTCTTAGGTTATTCAATCTATTTCATATTTATAACAATATTTTGGTTGATCATTGGTGGATGGTTTTTGATAAACCACCCAAAAACAATCTTGATGTCCCTTTATATTTCCTCCACAAACTATATGTAGAGTTTTCTTTAGGAAGTTAAATATTTTGAATTTAAAAATTTCTGAGTAAGGAGAGGAATGCCTCAAGATAGACCTAAGGTAATGTGGGTAAAAGTACAAAGTTGTGTCACACTTTTGGCCAACTTATCAGCATAAGTGAATTTTAGTATTTATATCTAAAAATCATTTTATGTCAAACATACGATCTAATAAGATTCATTCTAGATAAGTTAGATATTTCCACAACTTTTCCAACTAAAATTGTTGGCTAAATGCATGTGTAGCACCACTTTGAGGTCAATTTGCCAAAAAAATGGAATAATTTGAAAAACTTGATGTTTCAACAACTTCTACGCATGTTTCAACAACTTCATCACTTTGGTGAGGCTTCTTCAGGTGCTGACATTGGGATGCAAAAGCAGAGGAGGAAAGGGCTATGGGTGGAGGACACTCTGTGGGAACTAGCAAAGCGAATGTGGATAGGCTGATGAAAAGGAAGGTTGTTGTGGAGGAAATCACCTGCTCCATTCGAAAGATGAAGACTCATGTCTCTGTTGGCAAAGGTAAGGATATTTCTGCTGATAAGGTTCATGTTAGTTCTTCTGATGAGGATGTGGCATTGGGGAAAGGGATTGAGAACCTTGAAAGAGAGGATGTTGATGTGTTGGGTTTGGCTCGTGATAGTGCTAATGTGTTGTTGAGGCTGTTGATATTCTGAACAATATGTAGTGGTGTTGGCTGACTGCCTTCTTTTTGGCTATTGGTTTGCTATCATTGGGTTGATTGTTGCGTAATGTTGTTTTCTATTTTTATCAGCTGCTTTATTTTATAAAGGGTTTTGGGCCCCTTCAAAACCCATTTTTTACCTCCAATCAAAACAACTTCTACGCATGTAAATATCATTTTTTTAAATTGTAAAAATAACCTTTTGTAGATCCATAAGTGTAGTTTTCAATATATATATTAATAGTTTACTAATTATTTATATTTTATATTTTATTTTTACTAAAAGTAGGTTATCAGCATAAAAGCATTAGGTTGATTACCATGTTAAGTAAAACTAAACCTTACTAGAAAAAATTGAAAAAAATATGATGCACTAGTTAAAAGAATCTATATCAAGATGGTATAATTTTTTCTATTTTAGATCAATAGTTAATATAAAAGTTGACATCAAATGGAAACAACTATGTTTTAATACACACACATTTTAATATTTATTTAAAAATATATATTTACCAAAATTAGAAAAAATTATATCCATGCACTAAGGTTTCAAGTAATAAATACATACAAAAAAATTGAAGGAAAAAAAAAATTACTATATAAAGATTGACGTCTCATGTAACTTCATTTTTCAGTATTTTATCAGCAACTAAATTATACTATCAATTTATAATAATAAAAAATATTCAAACAATTTTTTAATTTTTTCAAAAAAATACAAACATAAAATATACTAAAAATACATATTTTAATAGTTTACTTTAGGGTATGTGGGATCATTATGGAAAAACATGCCCTTAAGTGGCGATAAAATTAAAAATCGAGTTAGGCAACTTGACATAAAAATTTGAATAAGTTATCTATATTATTTCAAAATATGTAAGAATAGAATCTGTAGTAAATTGAATGTAGTTTCTAAACTACTAGGTTTATTTTTTTTTTTAAAATCTATTTGATGAAAATTTGAAATTTCAATGCAGCACTTAAATTCAGGGAAAAAATAAGTAGGTGTCTGACCACCCTAACCACAATAAAATGATAATATTATTTTATAATATTTTAAATATAAGTAGAGGACTCATGTCCCGATGTGATGCATATTCTTTTGTAATTTTTTTCAAAGTAAATAATTAACTATGAATTTCTTATTACAACTTTTAAAAAAATATAAAAACTCGTATGTCTTACCACCTTAACTTGGTCAAAAATTCATGAAATTCATTTTTTTTTTATAATCCTATCTAGTATGTGAATCATAGAATGTGACACATGTTTCAGATTCAAAAAATGTGATACCGTTTGAAAGCTATAGATATTTTTCAATCATCCTATCAATCAGGACTTTAGTCATAATTCAAATAGAAAATGGATAATAATTATTTATTAAATTCAAAGTAAAGCATAATTTATATTGGTGGAAAGCTGAGAATCTCCTTTAAAAACCCTTTTCGTTTCATCAATTTTGGGTAAAAAAAGTCATCAGCCACATACCCTACACATACCTATCATATCACCACTTTTTGGCCCATCATGATCCTACACATACCCTTCATTTCAAAATTTAAAACATATATCACACTTTTTAGTGATTCTAGTTTAAAACTTGGATCAGTGTTGGTTGTTTTCTTTGTAAAAGTGTGACACAACTTTGTACTTTTACCCATGTGACAAATGCAAGGATATATTCCCCCTCCTATTCATTCTCTACCTCCAATAGCACACCCAAACATTGTTGTAGATGCAACAATGTAGAGCCTCGATGCCATACACTCTTTAACTGGTCTACACCACAAATAAAACACAGAGTGCTCTATCTCTCTTGAAAGGAAAATTTTCTCAGAAAACTTTAAAAAATCACCCCAAGGCTTTGAAAGTCAAGTCTTGACTATGCAAAGACAACTCGGTGGTTCATGTGATATGTTGGTTTCACAAGGGCATTTATGGTTCAACAAAGGCTAGAAACAAGGACTGAGATATCTAAGGACTGGTTAAAACCCTAGCTACATTTTCATTTCAACCATCTAAAAATGACTATAAATCATCAAATATGGTAGTTGTGTGATGTTTTCTTCCTAAAACTAACCTAACTTTAAAGAAATTACAAAAGGTAAGGGTTTAGAGATTCTAATCTAAAACCTAAGATCAATCATAACAATGGCTAATGCTACAAATAGACAAATCCCCAATAAATCTATTCCTACTTAATCAAGGCCAAACCTACAATTCCATAGAAATGGTGCAATCTCCCAAGGAAAAGTTAAATATTTTCAAACTATAAACATCCATGCATACACCCAATTACTGACATGATATGAGCAAACATTTAGAGTTGAACCATTACAAATAAAGGCTCAAACTAACCATACACTATGATTTACAATAAAAAAAACCTAAATGGTATGAGCAATAGATTCATCAAATATCCTTAACCTTTCACCATCATTACAAATAAACTAAAACTAATAACTGAGAAGAAGAAACAAGAAACCATGAAACCTTCAAAATTAACATAGTAATTCACCAAATCAATCATCCAATTGTATTAATTTCTCCAACATTTTTGCTTAATAATTTACAGTCCTCTCTCTCTTTACATATGAATAGGCATATGCCTTTTATAGATATTACATTTCAAATCAAGGGTTAGGATTAAATCCACATTAAGGGTCTAGATTGCATCTATATTTGATATTTGGTATATATTAAATTCTATCAACATATGCCCATTTTTCTATAATCAATTCTTGTTACATTTGAATCTAGGAAAAAAACAAATATCCCCCTTTTCTCAATCTCGATGAATATCCCTTTTGGAGAAATAAAATTATTGTCCTTTCAAAACACTTTTCCAGCTAGCACATATCTTGGCACAGATTCATATGTAGATCAACACTAAATATTGAAGGTACACTTTTAAATTTCAAGTTTTAACCTCCTTCACAACATAAATCCTTGGCACGCATCCATAGGTATTCCCCTTTTTGAATTATTTAATCTCCTTCCAAAAATAATTTCATGATAGCTCCTCAATTTTTAAAAAGCCACAACTTTATTTCAATATCTTGAAATCAAAAAGCATCATTAGTAGGTCACATGCTAAAAATCGAATCCATAAAACATCAAAATTAAAATTGAATAAACTTTTTCAAAATTTCAACTTTGTCATAGAATTTCAGAATTTAAACCTTGTCATGAAATTTAAGAGATTTTACCTTGTTAAGAAATTTTGGGAATTTGAAGCACTTTTGGAATTTCAGAGATTTTAGGCTTCTTGGAAATTTTGAAGATTTTAGGCAACTTGGAAATTTTAGAGATTTTATCTTGTTAAGAAATTTTAGGGATTTGAAGCAGTTTTGGAATTTCAGAGATTTTGCCATTTCGGGATATTTTCTTTTTCAAGAAATTTTTGGAATTTTGAAAGGGTCTTGAAATGTTTTGAAAATGGAAATTTCAGGATTTTGCAAGGGTCTTGAAATTTTCTAAAAATGGAAATTTTGGAATTTTTCGAGTTTCATGGATTTTCTCATTTCATAGATTTTTGCAAGTTTTGGATTTTTGAATCTCGCAAATTTTTTACCTTCACGAATTTTTGCAAGTTTTGGATTTTTGAAAAGGTTTTGAATTTTTTTGAAAATTGTATTTCAAGGATTTTTGAATCTTGCGAAGTTTTGACCTTCACATATTTTTGCTTGTTAAGAATTTTGAAAAGGCTTTGGATTTTCATGAAAAATGGAATTTCGGGGATAAAAGGTAAGCCCAGAAGTGTATGAAAACCCTAAAATTCCAAGTAGATGGGAAATCTTCAAAACTCTATAACTTTTGACCTAGAAGGAATTTCTTAAAAATTTAAAAAGCAACCTATAAGCCCAATTTTTTATTCTCTATCCATAGGTGCAAAAAAATTTACATATGATATCCCAAAATTTACTTCAAGGTCTCCAAGACATTTTAAAATATTTCCTTATTCAAATCAAATCTGCACTTAATCTCAAAATAACCTCTCACCATAATCACCCAAAAGAGGGTAAAACTGGAAATCAATGGATGCAAAATGTGGAGATGTAAAAAGAAGAAAGGGAGTCCCCATTTCAGATAGGGCATGTGTGCAAGGCACAACAAATGATGACTCTTCTAGGAAAATTTTCTTCAACATTTCAAGGATAAAGATCCATTCGAAACCCCAAAATATCTAGTTAACTTCCAAACTAAATTTCACAAAAGGAAAATCACTCAAAAGAGAAGTGAAATTATTAGTGAAATCAACTCACACCCATTCTAAGATCATTAGTTGTGTGTGCATCGTGAGTTCATTCCACCTCATGAGAAGACAAAGCAACCAACATTTAGTCATGATAAGCTACATAGTAGTTCCAACTTCAAAAGTAACCTGGACATTTTTTTGCTACTAGTCAAGCATCCATAGCCCCAACGAGGTTATTGTTGCAACTCCTACAAATATTGCTCTATTTTCAGTTAGGCATCTATAGCCCCGATAGAGTTATTCACACACCCAAAAGTCATAATTTGAATGTTATTTCAAGATTCTCATGATTTTTTATTTCCTTTTCTTTTGTTATGTTGACTCATAAGCATTGAAGCTTATCATGTGTTTGGGAATTACAATGGTCACTAAAGTGGAATTTTAGATTTTTCACTTATCACAACTTCCTGATGGCAACAACAGAAACCTCAAGAGATTACTTAAATGTGTTAAAGGGTGATGATCAAATAAGGCTTGTGAAAGGACTCAAATAATTATTTCTTTCTAAGTGGCAATTTTTTTTGTGAAAGTCGACTACAAAAGATAATGTAGACTCTAGGATGACTTATGAATATTTATAAAATAAATAGACATGAACATCCAGCAAAATACCTTCTAACCATTCCATGAACAATTACTCAATCACAAAATAGAAAACCAACTCCTTCCTGAAGCAAAAGCAAACAAACCAAAGAAAACTAAAGCAAACTAACCTACAACAGAACGAAAAGAAAAATAGGAAAGAAAAACCTAATCTAGTTATTTACAAGAAACTCGAATAAACAAGTTTTAGACAACATGGAAAGACACATGACCTCACATGTTTTCCCAAAATATTTAATAGTAACAAAGTGCATGTCATAGTTCATAACCTTTCTAGCTTGTCCTTGTACTCAGAGAAATACATCTTTGTTGTGTTACTTTCATATTTATTGGAAAAAAATAGACAAAATAAGAAATTGGGGTAAGTATTCATGACCATGATTAATCCATAGGAAATTTGTTCCTTTTGAAAATCATAATAAGATTGATACGTTTCAGAATTTATAGCAGGGAAAGAAACAACTCGATGTGTTGCTTGTCTAGGTGAAAAGTCATGTTTATCATCTATTGATGTGTCTTGTGATCCATAGTCAATATCACTAGTGTCAGGAGGTCGTAATTGATGATCCAACATTCACCTCACATTTGAAAGATGCAAAGAAAAGTCATGATGGTCATCAGTAAATAACTTAGGATGAAATTTAGATTAAACAAATTCAAGCTGAGAATCATGGAATATTTCACCTATTTGTATGCCTTGATGTAGCATTGGCAATGAAATCACATGAACATCTTCATATGCAAAAAATTTCCCAATCGAATTCCCATTAAGAGCTATTACATATTGATCTTCAAACACATTTTCACTACGACAATGTGGTCATATGTATTGACTATAATTACCGGATCTCCTTTCTTAGCATCCTTTGGAATTTCCTACACATCAATATGGTTAAGATGAGGATCATCATTATTAAAGCATAAATCATGTGGATTTCCTATGCCCAATACATCAAAATATAAAGGGGGGAAATTTTGATAGATAAGAAGACTCCCTAATTTCACCTTCTATGGATCTTGGCTCAAACTTTTGATCACATTTATTAAGAACGTCAACTTCTTCTAAAGAAACTTTTGGTAACTCATTCAATTTACTTTCTTGTGCATATTTTGCAAGGGAGGTAAGGAACTTTATGTTGGGTTGCTTTAATAGTTCCATTGTTTGCTTAACTTGTATTATCACTTTTTGGCACAACAAATACATCAATTTTGAGTGTCACATTATGTATCCTACACCAACTTGGTAATAATAACTCTTACTAACATATTTTGTATTACAAGCTAGACCAATCCTTCACAAACTTTGTAAAAAAATTAGTGTATCTTGTCTATACTAAATCCTCATCATTGGTCAGGGAAGTTTGATTGATAACTTATTTCTCTTGTTACTCATCCAACTCAGTTGAATACTTTGTTTCAGATGTTTGACTATCTTCCCTAACAACAACACTCCTTACTTCTTCAGGTTCCATTACACTTGGACACTCATCAACTTTTTTGTCCCAAGTATTTTAGACTCTTCTTTCTTGCACCTAATTTCCTCCATGGTTGTTTTATCATTTGTTGTTTCATACTCTTCTAGTTCAATATCTATGGGCTCCATGTCAGTTGCATTGTACTCTCTAGGTAGCTCATTATCACTTTTATATGGTCGTTCCATCAATCCCAATTGAATTTTAACTTAACTGATTATATCTTCACATGAGGAACAAGTGAACTCCGAATGAGGTGCATTATGTACCCTACACCAATGGGATAGAAGAACATCTTGTAAACATAACTTTCCCTTAATACTTAGTTGGTCATTAATCAATTCTTTGAAAGCTTCCCTTACAACATAAAAAACTTCATCTAGATTTGCAAAAACCAAGGGTTCATGCACTTCCCAGAAGAAAAATTTACATCCCCATTCTTTCCAAAGAGGTCAAACAATTCAACTCATTGTGCCTAGAGGTATAATGAATCATGCATTTTTCTAGTAATACAAAATGAAGAAAACTATGAGGATACAACTACTTATTTAGAGCCTTCTGAAGCTCAAAAATGTCAGCCTGAGGACTATCTTCACAATAGGAAATTTGAAATTGTTGTCTTTCCATTTCAACTCATATTTTTATATTTTCAAATTTTATTTTTTGGATTTTTTTACATATAAAGAGATCTATCGTATCTCAAAATTGTAACATAAAAACACACTCAAGCTTTCATATTTGTTGCATAGGTAAGCTCTTCTTCTAGCACCAATTTTTTTGATGAGTTTTTTTGCACTACACAACACAGATACAACTTAGAGTTCTCTATCTCTCTTGAAAGGAAAATTTCCTTAGAAAACTTCAAAAAAACACCCTCAGGCTTCATATGTCAAGTCTTGACTATGTAAATACAACTCAGTAGTTCATGTGATATGTTAGTTTCACAAGGGGATTTTATGGTTCAACAAAGGCTAGAAATAAGGGCTTTGTGAAATCTGAGGACTGGTCAAAACCCTAGCTATATTTTCAAATCAACAATCTAAAAATGACTATAAATCATCAAGTATGGTAGTTTTGTGATGTTTTCTTCCTAAAATTAACCAAGATTTAAATAAATTGCAAAAGATAAGGGTTTAGAGATCATAATCTAAAACCTAAGATCAATCATAACAATGGCTAATGTTGCAGATAGACAAATCCCCAATAAACCTATTACTACTTAATCAAGGCCAAACCTGCAATTAAACATAAATGATGTAATCTCCCAAGGAAAATTGAAATATTTTTAGACTATAAACATCCATGCATACACCCAATTACTGGCATGATATGAACAAACATTCACATTTGAAACATTACAAATAAAGGCTTAGACTAACCATACACTATGATTTATAATCACCAAACCCCAAATGGTATGAGTAGCAGATTCATAAAATATCCTTAACATTTCACCATCATTACAAATGAACTAAAACTAACAACTAAGAAAAAGAAACAAGAAATCATGAAACCTTCAAAATTAACACAATAATTCATCAAATCAATTACCTAACTATATTAATTTCTTCAACATTTTTTCTTAACAATTTCCAGTCCTCTCTCTCTTTACATATGAATAGGCATAGGAATTTTATAGATATTACATTTCAAATCAAGGGTTAGGATTAAATCCACATTAAGGGCTCAAATTGCATCTATATTTAATATTTGGGATATATTAAATTCTGGCAACATATGCGCCATTTGTCTCTAATCAATTTTTGCTACATTTGAATCTAAAAAGAAACAAATATCCCCCTTTTCTCTATCTTGATGAATATCCCTTTTGGATGGTGTTTTCCTTTCAAAAGACATTTCCAACTGGCACATATTTGGGCATGGATTCATATGTAGATCAACATTAAATATTGAGGTTACACTTTTAAATTTTAGGTTTTAACCTCCTTGGCAACATAAAGCCTTGGAACACATCCATAGGTAGCTCTCCTTTTTGAATTATTTAATCTCCTTACAAAAATAATTTTAGGATAGCTCCTCGATTTGTAAAAGGCCACAACTTTATTTCAATTATCCTAAAAATAAAAAAACCATCATTAGTAGCTCACATGCTCAAAATCCAATTCATAAAACATCAAAATTAAACTTGAATAAACTTTTTTGAAATTTCAACTCTGTCATAGAATTTCAAAATGTTAACCTTGTCATGAAATTTCAAAGATTTTACCCTTTCATGAAATTTTGAAGATTTTAGGCAACTTGGAAATTTTTGAGATTTTACCTTGTTAAGAAATTTTGGGAATTTGAAGCACTTTTGGAGTTTCAGAGATTTTAGGCTTCTTGGAAATTTCGAAGATTTTAGGTAGCTTGGAAATTTTGAAGATTTTACCTTGTTAAGAAATTTCAAGAATTTGAAGGACTTTCGGAATTTCAAAGATATTTCCATTTCAGGAAATTTTCCTTTTTGAGAAATTTTCCTTTTCAAGAAATTTTCCTTTTTTAGGAAATTTTGGGATTTTGCAAGGGTATTGAAATTTTTGAAAATGGAAATTTCAAGATTTTTTTTGTAGATTTTTGCATTTGTGGATTTTTTTTTGGATTTTTAAAAGGTTTTGATTTTTTGAAAATTGAATCTTGTGAAGTTTTGACCTTCACAAATCTTTGCAAGTTTTGGATTTTTGAAAAGGTTTTGAATTTTTTCAAAAATTGAATTTTGGGGATTTTTGAATCTAGTGAATTGTTGACCTTTGAGGATTTTTACCTATTAAGAATTCTAAAAAGGCTTTGGATTTTCATGAAAAATGTAATTATGGGGATTAAATGTAAGCCTGAAGTGTATAAAAACCTTGAAATTCCAAGTAGATGGGAAATCTTCAAAACTCCATAACTTTTCTCCTAGAAGGAATTTCCCAAAACTTTAAAAAGAAACCTAGCCCAATTTTTTACTCTCTATCCATAGATGCAAAAAAAATTTCATATGATATCCCAAAATTTACTTTTGAGGTCCCCAAGACATTTTAAAACATTGCCTTATTCAAATCAAATCTGGACTTAATCTCAAAATAACCTCTCATCATAATCTCAAAATAGGGAAAAATTGGAAATCAATAGATGCAAAACATGAAGATGCAAAAAGAAGAAAGGGGGTCCTATTTCAGATAGGGCATGTGTGCAAGGAACAAAAATTCCCATTTTCATGGCATTGATGCTCTTTCTCAATTGGTTGTTGTTGGTGGACCATCCTTGTATACACATATTTGTGTGCCTCATCATTGCACTGTGTAATAATTTATGTTTTGGCCCTCTCAAAGAGACTAGTGAGCCACCCCTAAACACATTAGAATATAATATCTATGGTATGACACCTACATGAGATGAGCCAACATCAAAGGCAAGGTGATGCAGGAGCATCTTGGGTTGTCAGAGTAATATTGCATCACCCAAAAGTATTTTCTATAATTTTTCTATAGTCTAGTTGCTAATGTATGGAATAATGTTTTGATGAATAATTTGATGTAATTTATTTTCTAAGACCTTTGGTAGTTGCATTCTTGTTGACTACACTCATGACAGTAACCATTTCAAAGCATAAACAAGGGATATTCCATTATGGAATCCACCTTGGGAGTGGTAGAATCTTGCCTATCATTATTTTTCATTATTTCATTTTTTATTGCATTAATTGGATATTCTCCACTTTGGGCATCTAGGAGGTAGTGGGTTTGCATTTTGCTTTCCAAGACCCTGTTGGTGGAGTGGAAATTGAAAACTAACATCCACTTTGTCCAATGGGTTTGAATTTTAATCAAGGAACACTAATGGAATTTTCTATTTGTTGGAATAGCCATGACAACTGCATGGCCTTTTCAAGGAGGCAAAAAATTAATTTTGAAAGATACTGTAAGTTGTTTTTCATTGATAGTTTAGAGCTTGTCATTTTGGGAGACAAATTTTGGGGGTGGAGAAGGTATGGTGTAGCATCTTCTTAGAGGGCATATTGGGAATGCTTTGTTTGGGTCTAAAAGTGTGTTACAAAAGCAATTGAAGACAAGAATTCATTATTGAAGACTAGAAAAATTTTCTAGTTGAAGTTTGTAAGTTGCAGGTTGCAAGTGGAAGTTTGCATATGAAGGAGGAGTTTTTTTTTTTTGTTTCATACCATTTTTATATCTTAAATAAGATTATAACTCATTTTCATTGTTGTTCATTAGTCCTTGAGACTATATAATCATATTTTCAGAAGTTGTAATCAATTTTTGTAAGTTGCATATCAAATATTGGAAACATAGTTGCAAATTTTTGTAGCCAATTTGTTGTTACTGTTTATGTGTGTGAGTTTGTGCAAATGGTTTTCTATAGACCCCTCTTGCATTAGTGGGATTTGAGCATGTTGAAGCCCCTTCATCATAAGGATATTTATGGAGGTAGCAAAGGAAAGAAAAGGAGAGCCATCAAGGGTTAGATAGGAGGAGAAAAGTTAATATTTTGTATAGGTAAAACTTGAAGTTATTTCATAGTCATTTTATTTAAAATTAATATAAAAAATATTAGTATTAATGTATATTTAAGCTAGATAATAGTTGATGATAGAGGAAGAACTTGGAGAAGTTCACATGGTACTCTTTCGACTATTAATTTTGGCCTAGACTTGATGGTATAATTTTTTGTACATGTTTAACTATTTTATTGTATGCACATCGTTTATATTGTGATTGTTGCAAGTATGTGCAAGTATGAAGGTGTTGTCATTGATTTCAACTAGTTGACTAGTTGTTGTCACTAATGTCATGAATGATGGTTATTGGTTGTATATGTCGAGGATATTGAGAAAATTGTAATACATATGGGTTGTAGGTATTCAATGTTTTCTCCTAGTTTTGCTCCAGGATTTGTTGCTATGTTAGTAAGGATCTGAGGTATTGATCATGGCTATTGGAAGTTTCTATATCCAAATTTTGGGTTTCTAGATCATTGTATAGTGTGAGATATGTTCACCAGTTGTGAACTATGCTTTTTTGTGTATCTGGCTAAGGTCCAGGAGAAATGTTGTTGATCCATATTTCTTCTTGTTTAGGTCTTATGACTTGCAATTCTTAGGATAAGCTGATGAGGTCATTTTCAAGTGAATTTTTTTATCTAGAAAGTTTGGATCGTGTTAAGGTTGTGTGTGCTTAATTGATTTATGTGTTTTACAAGTCTGCTATTGGTTGACCTTGTTTTAAACACTAATTGCAAAATTTATGGAAGAAAGTCAAGACATGTTAGGACTTATTTAGGTCCTTGTTAAGAGTGTGTGCTTGGGTTGCCCTCATTCTAATTTCATCATAGATTTTTTTGGTGCCAACCTAATTTGAATTTGTAAATGTAAATGGTATGTGGCCAACTTTGGATGAGTTTCAAAGTTGAAGTTGGTATAAATAAGTGTCAAGATGTTTGTGAAAAATAAGTACAAGTGCAAGAGAAAGATAGATGTGAGATAGATGTGAAACAAAGTGTGTGGTTGAGCAGATCAATGAGAAATTCAAAGTGGCAAGTTTTTAGAGGCAGTGAGTTGAAGGTGTACTCTATCATTCAAGTATTTCTACAAGTTTGTGAGTGAATTGTGGTGGAAATCTTCATTACATTGAAATTGTCTTCTCTCTATAAAAAATCTATTATATCTTCTTTGTATCTATGTGGAAGTGACCCCTTCGGGTGGTTAACCCTTATTGGATAGTGAGTCCTATTCTGAATAGTAAGTCATGTTTTGGCAGTGAGCCTTTATATTCAGTCTTGATATTCTTTATATTGTGAGCTAATCCTCACCGTGGTTTTTACTTTATTGGGTTTTCCACATAAATTTGGTGTTTTTGTGTGTATGGTTTTTGCTTCTTTCAGTTTTTACATTTACACTTAATGATTAGTCGCATTAGCAGAGTAAAGGATTTGTGAATGGTAATTGATCTAACCTCTAGTGAAAGTTTTAAAGGTTAAAATTGCTACAACTTATTCACCCCCCCCTCTTAGTTGTATTGTTCAAAAATTGGTACCAGAGCTTGGTTCCTTGGAGAAGAGCTTAACCGCTTAAGGAGGGTCTGAGATGGCGAGCAAGATCACTATTGAGTTTCCTAAGTTCGATGGGACCAACTATTCCCTCTAGAAAATAAAGATGGAAGGATATCTAGAATACTATGGATATGATGTTGAGAAAGCTTATAAGATTTCATATACTACTCCTACTAATGGTCCAAGTACAACTGATGAGATCAAGGTGCATGAAGCAAACAATAAGGAAAAGTTCATTATGAAGAATAGTTTGTCACAATCCAAGGTAATTAAAGTCGCAAATATGAAGACTGTTGAAGAGGTCTAGGATGCATTGGAAAAGATTCATGAAGGAGATGAAAAGGTCAAAGAACCAAAGTTACAGAACTTGGAAGGAGAGTGGATGAGTTGCTAGGTGGAATGCGAGGACTTGGTGCAACAGTGGATGAATCGAGGATTGTGCAGAAGATTCTTAGAATTCTCCTTGATGCATATAGTGAAAAGGTATATGCTATTGAAGAATTTGTAGATTACAAGACTTATACTAAAGATTAGTTGTTGGGTACTCTAACATCATTTGAAATGAGAAATCCTAGTTTGAGAAAATGGATCCAAGTCAAAAATTGCTTTTAAAGCTACAAGTGTTGAAGATATGGATGAAGACAACCTCGATGAAGTGGAAGTTAGCTTTGTAAGAACGATGAAAAAGGGATCTGGTAAGTATGAAGGTAAGTTACCTTTTAAATGCTTTAGTTGTGGAGGAATAGATCATTATGATTCAATATGTCTAGGAAGAGCTAAGAAGAATAAACATAGATTAAGCAAAGGAAACAATGGGAAGGTGATTAAGAGAGAATATTATGTAAATGAATATGTTGGTATTTTTGATGAAGTGTTTGATTATGGAGACTTTTATGATAATGAATGCTTGTTCTTGGCTATAAAAGATGAATCTACTTCTACTAATACTGAAAGATAGGTAAAGGAAAGTGCTCCGGAGAAAGTTGAAGATATTGTGATATCTACCTTTCATGCTAAACAAGAAAAGAACTATTGGGTTGTTGATAGTGGTTGTTCACATTACATGACTGGTGATAAGAGTAATTTTGTTAAACTTGAAAAATATGATGGAGGCATAGTTAAATTTGGAGATGATACTGGTGCTAAGATTTGTGGGATAGGTTCAGATAGTTTTGATGGCAAGCATAATATTGATAATGTCTATTGTGTTAAGGGTTTAAGGAATAATATCTTGAGTATTGGATAGATGTGTAGTAAAGGATATAATCTTTTTTTCAAGGATGAGAGATGTGAAATTAGGAAAGGATCTAGAATAGTGATTGTTGCTAGAAAGAATTTTGAAGGAAATATTTATCAACTTATGGGTGTTGATGGATATTGCTTTATGTCTCAGATTAATGATAGTTGGTTATGGCACCAGAGGATGTGTCATATGAATTTTGATAACTTGGTGATAATTAGTGTAGTACAAGCTATGAGATATTTACCAATGGTTACAAAGCCTATTAACGCTATTTGCAAAGACTTCCATTTTGGAAAGCAAGCTAGAAACAACTTCAAATCAAAGGAACAATCTACTACTAGACTGTTGGATTTGATTCATACAGATCTTTGTGGTCCTACAAGGGTGAGAAGTCTACAAGGTGATAGGTATTTTATGCTTTTGATTGATGACTACTCTAGATATACATGGGTTACTTTTCTTAGAGAGAAACCCGATGCATTAGAGAGATTCAAGGAATTTAAGGCTATGGTTGTGAATAAATAAAATTTGAGAATAAAATGTTTAAGGTCTAACAAAGGTGGTAAATTCACCTCTAATGAGTTTAACATGTTTTGTGAAGTTCATGGAATAAAGAGGCATTTGTATGCTCCTAGAACTCCTCAGTAGAATGGAGTTGTTGAAAGAAAGAGCAAGACGATTCAAGAAGCTACTAGATCAATTATTATAGAGGTGGGTCTACAAGAAGTTTACTGGAGAGAATCTATTCATACTATTGTTTATGTATTCAATTGAGATCAAGGAAAAGCTAATAGTACTAAGACCCCCTATGAGCTATGGTGTGGAAGAATTCCTACCGTCAAGTACTTCAAGGTATTTGGAAGCAATTGTTATAACATAAGGGATGAAGAAAATTTAGGGAATTTTGATGCTAGATGTGATGAAGGTCTCTTCCTTGGATACTCTACTAGAAGCAAAGTTTACAGATGTTTAATAAAAGACCGAGAAAGATTGTAGAAAGCACAAATGTCAAGGTGGATGAAACATTAAAGAATTTAATTTAAGTTGAAGGATATGTATCAAATGAACCTGATTGCATAGAAGTTGAATAAGTTGTTGAAGAACAAGAGAAGTAGAATGAGGAAAAAGAGGCTTCGGTGGTGTCCCTAAAGACACCTAAATATGTGCAAAAGAGTCATTCATAAAATAAAATCATTGGAGACAAGAGAAAAGGAGTATTAACAAGAAGTAGGGTTGTTGCTACTGATGAAATAAATCTGTGTCTACTTTATCAAGTTGAACCTAAGACAATGAGTGAAGCATGTAAAGATGAGCATTGGATGAAAGTTATGAAAGAAGAACTTATGCAGATTGAGAAGAATCAAACCTGGGAATTGGTTCCTAGGGTGACAGATAAAAACATAATTGGATCAAAATGGGTATTCAGAAACAAGTTGAATGAGAATGGAGAAGTGGTTAGAAATAAGGCAAGGCTTGTGGGTAAGGGTTACTCACAAGTAGAAGGTATATATTTTCAAGAGACCTTTGCTTTGGTGGCAAGGATGGAAGCCATCAGAATGTTTTTAGCATTTGTTTCTCATAAAGATTTTAAAGTTTATCAGATGTATGTAAAGTCTACATTCTTGAATGGTGAATTGGAAAAAGTTTACATGGAACAACCAGAAGGATTTCAGTTATCATATCAACCGAATATGGTCTACAGATTAAAGAAGGCTTTATATGGATTGAAGCAAGCTCCTAGATCTTGCTATGCAAGGTTGGATAGATATTTGATTTGGCAATGTTTCAATAAAGGTACGACATATAGTAATTTGTATTTCAAAATTGAAAATGACAAGATCTTGATAGTAGTTGAATATGTTGATGATATTATCTTTGGAGGAAATGAAACCATGTGCAAAATTTTTGTTGAAGAAATGCAAAAATAATTTGAGATGTCTATGTCTGGTTAGATGAATTTATTTCCTTGGCTGCAAATCAATCAAACAAAAAAAGGGATTTTTATTTCACATTCTAAGTATGTAAAAGAAATGTTGAATAAGTTTGGGATGGATGATTCCAAACCTGTATGCACTCCTATGGTGACTGGTTGCAAATTGAGTAAATATGATGATTCACCTAAAGCTTATCAGAGCAAATACAAATCGATGATTGTAGGACTTTTGTATTTAGTTGCTACTAGACCAGATATCATGCATGCAATTTGTCTTGTGGCTATATTTCAAGAAGATCCTAGAGAAACACATGTTGCTATTAAGAGGATATTCAGATATTTGAATGGAACTCTAGATTATGGATTATGGTATCCTAGGGCTACTGAATTTACACTAAGTGCTTATACAGATGCAGATTGTGTTAATGACAAAAAAAGAATAAGTGGTGTTGCATTCTTTCTTGGTTGTATATTGGTGTCATGGTTAATTAAAAAGAAAGATTTAGTTTCCTTATCCATTGTAGAAGTTGAGTATATCATTGCAGCATCTTGTTATATACAAGTTTTGTGGATGAGATAGACAATGAAGGATATCAAAGTAATGTATGATGATCTCATTTCTATCTTCTATGATAATAAAAGTACAATTAACACTTCAAATAATTTAGTGATGCACTCAAGGACAAAGCATATATCTATAAGGTATCACTTTTTGAGAGAAAAGGTCTTGGAGAATGAAATAAAGCTTGAGTATGTACCTACAAAGGATCATATTTCTAACATATTTACGAAGGCTCTTCCTAAAGATACTTTTGAGTATCTTCGAGAGAATTTGGGGGCTCATTTCCCCTCCTTTCTTGAACTAGATGCATATGGAGATGCATCATTCTAGTGGATCTATGGATCTATCTTCTTTCTGGACCAGTGTTGGCTACCTCTCAGGGGGAGTAGGTAGTATCTTGTCTTGTCATTGAGATATTTTTTGAGAACTAGTAATATTCGTAATGTCAATGGGGAAATCAATGAAAAATTATTTTCCTTTGCCATTGATGTCAAAGGGGGCAGAAAGTATCATGTGAAAAAAATTATCTACTAAGGGGGAGAAAGTAAAATCATGAGAAAATGTGTTCAGAGTTGTTGTGTTGTCTTTGATGGTTTTTCACGTCATGTGTTGCCATCAATGACAAACGGGAGATTGTTGCAAGTATGTGTAGGTATGAAGGTGTTGTCATTGACGCCAACTAGTTAACTAGTTTTCAACTAGTTGTTGTTGTCACTAATGTCATGAATGATGGTTATTGGTTGTATATGTCGAGGATATTAAGAAATTGTAATACAGATGGATTGCAAATATTTAGTGTTTGATCTGGGTTTTTCTTTGAGATTTGTTGCTATGTTAGTAAGGATATGAGGTATTGATCATGGTTTTTGGAAGTTTCTATATCTAGATTTTGGGTTTCTGGATCATTGTACAGTGTGAGATATGTTCACGAGTTGTGAAATGTGCTTTTCTGTGTATCTGGCTAAGGTCTAGGAGAAATTTTGTTGCTCTGGATTTCTGCTTGTTTACGTCTTTGACTTGCGGTTCTCAAGATAAGCTGATGAGGTCATGTTCAAGTTAATTTTGTTATCCGAAAAGTTTGGATCATGTTAAGGTTGTGTGTGCTTAAATGATTTATGTTTTTTACACTAGTATTGGCTAACCTTGTGTTAAACACTACTTGCAAAATTTATGGAAGCATGTTGAGGTGTGTTGGGACTTATTTAGGTCCTTGTTAAGAGTGTGTGGTTGGGTTTCCCTCATTCTAATTCCACCGTAGAATATTTTGGCACCGACCTAATTTGAATTTGTAAATGCAAATGGTATGTGGCTGAATTTGGATGAGTTTCAAAGTTGAAGTTGGTATAAATAAGAGTCGAGAAGTTTGTGAAAAATAAGTACAAGTGCAAGAGAAAGATAGATGTCAGATAGATGTGAAACAAAGTGTGTGGTGTAGCAGATCAGTGTGAAATTCAAAGTGGTGAGTTTTCAAAGGAAGTGAGCTGAAGGTGTACTGTATCATTCAAGCATGTCTGCAAGTGTGTGAGTGAATTGTGGTGGAAATCTTCGTTGCATTGAGGTAGTCTTCTCTCTATAACAAATCTCTTCTATATTCTTTGTATCTATGTGGCAATGAGCCCTCTGGGTGGTTAACCCTTATTAGAAAGTGATTCTTATTCTGGATAGTAAGTCCTATTTTGGTAGTGAGCCTTTTTTGGCAGTGATCCTTTGTATTCGGTCTTGATATTCTTTATATTGTGAACTAATCCTCACTGTGGTTTTTCCTTTATTGGGTTTTCCATGCAAATATAGTGTTGTTGTGTGTGTGAATTTTTCTTCTTTCAATTTTTGCATTTACACTTAATGATCAATCACATTAGCAGAGTAAAGGATTTGTGAATGGTAATTGATCTAACCTCTAGTAAAAAAATTAAAGGTTAAAATTGCTACAACTAATTTCCCCCCTCTCAGTTGTCTTGTTCAACAGTGATTAATTAATATATATTAATTTATATCTTGATCTTATTTTACTTTTGTAGGGTTCTCCAAATGTGAATGAGGTGGCACCTTTTCTAGTATGTTATAGTAGATCACTTGATCGTCTTGAAGGAATTTTATTCACAAAAGAAGTTTTAGAGAAATCACAGACTCAAGGTAATTGAATTCAATTGTAATTGAATTAATAGTTTAAAGAACTTGCAAAACTTATTGTAGTGGTTTACATGCCAATTTAAAATATATTATGATTATATGTACATACAAATAGTTTTACATTCTTGTCATTTTTAATACAAGAAGTTATAGTTGGTTCATCCATGTTGAATCCTTCTCAAGCAATGGAAGAGGCCTCATCGGTGGTATATGTATTTTTTGTAGAAGATATAATTTTATGTTTAGTAATATAGATTTTTAATTTACACATGTAACCTCTTTTTATTGTGTGCACTTCCTTCTTTGTCAATAATTATATATTAATTTATATCAATTTTATTTTACTTGTTATAGTCTATTCCACAATCCAACTATGTGGCTCCTCAACCATTACAATATGCTAAGTCTCATGATCATCTTAAGGTACCCCCATTTACTGAGCATTTTTTGAGAAAGAAAAAAAGAGGTGAGGTAATCAAGAATTAAATTTTAGTTTAATTGATAATCTAGAGAAATTATAGTTTAGTATAGTTTTTGATTAGTGTTAAATAGGTTTTACAGGGACCTAAAACCCTTTACAAGGAAAATAAGATGCAAGGAAAATAATCATCAAACTAACCACAACCCAATGGCATCAACCAAACACAGGTATTCAAATCATCTCAAGCTGCAACAAACAGGTTTTAACGGGACATTCAATCCATTATAACTAGGTTTTTTATAGGGGCCTTGAACCCAAATAAATAATCAATTTTTTTAAGGAATCAAAAATTGAACAGTCTACAACCACCAGACCAGAGCAAACCATCCACTCAATGTAAGTAGCATTGAGCCAAAAAAATCCAAACTCCCCACCTTGTAAGCAGCAATAGCTTCCTTTCAGCTCCAACCAACTTGAATAGCCATCCCAAATTCCACCTCAATAGGAGAGGGAACCCCTCTATAGGAGAGGATGAAGAGAAATCCATCACCACCAAAGCCACCAATCTCCCGCATAAACAAAATCCACCTCAATAGGAACACGCAAGAGAAAAGTAAACTCTCCATTGAACCTATAACATGCAACTCCACCTCAATAGGAGAAGGTTCTTCCTCAATAAGAGAATTTTTCACCTCTAAAGAAGAAATCAAATGTAGCACCCAACAAAAAGAAATCACTCTAGTAGCATAAGCAATCACAACATCCTTAGGAACCAAGAGGGAAGGAAATAGGAAGAAAGACTTAGAGATTACATCAGCCAACAACATTAGTAACCCACACACCAACAACTGGGTCTTCATGATAAACTCTAAAAATAGCCCTACCAATAGCAAAAAAAAAAAGAAAAAATACAACACATATTATGTTGGACTAACAAATGAGACTTAGAAAAATCCCAGCCAACAACAACAGAATGGGAATAGGGGCATCATAAACAACCACCACCACCAAAATCATCTGGCAAAGAGAAAAACACAACCCAACCAAAGAGTATAAAACCATGAGCAGCCACAACCACCAAACAATCAACAGAGAAATCCCAAGGGGGCAATGGAAAACTAAAAAGGAAGGAGGAAGAGAGCAAGCCAACACAAAGAGCACACCAGCTGCCCCAATACGTCGATCAAAACCAAATATAAGCCCATACACGGCCAAACCCTCCTCAAAGGGCCCAAAGCACACAACAAAGAAACTCACCAGCTAAAAATACAACAAAAACAACACATCAGGTAGCAAGAAAGCAACAGAAGAAAACTACCACTCACAAGCCACACCCACATTACAAAAAGAGAAAACACTCTGCCCAACCAAACCAATGAAATAAAAAGTCCTCCCCCTAGCCTTTTGCCAAAGACAAGGATGAAGAGGTGAACCACCATAAGAGAAACCCACAACAACAATGACCAATAGAAACCCATCCACCATTAGCTAAAAAAACCCCAAGGGGAAAAGGGAAACCAAGGAGAGAGGGATCATAGAATAATCCAACAAAATGAGCACACCAGCTACCCCAATACACCGATCAAGGCCAAAGATAAACCAT
This sequence comes from Sequoia sempervirens, assembly GCA_007258455.2. Taxonomy (NCBI): domain Eukaryota; kingdom Viridiplantae; phylum Streptophyta; class Pinopsida; order Cupressales; family Cupressaceae; genus Sequoia; species Sequoia sempervirens. Next base: position 110,900 of record VDFB02128859.1, read on the forward strand.
TCCACAACCAACCCCAAATCAAAGGACCCAAAGCACACAACAGGGGAACTCACCAACTGAAAAGACATAATTAGAAAAAGAAAACCCAGTAGAGGAGAAGTAGCAAAAGAAAAAATGCTACCTAGAAGTCGCACTCACACCAAAAAAGGCCCTCCCACTAACCAATAGAAGGAAGTAACAAAAAAATAGCTAAGAAAATGACCAAATCTTTCACTAGCAACCCAACAGCCATCCACGACCCAGTCGTGTCCGTCAGCTACACTAGACAACAAAACCCCACCACTTCCATGTCGACTCCAACAAGCAAAACATAAGGAAGTGTCAACTGCAACCCATCTGCCTCATCCTCAAAATCAACATCTCCCTCATCCTCTGCAAGAGAGGATTTCAAACTCCTACCCTCGCTCTCATTCCCAATGCTCATCATAAACCTTATGATGTATATCTGGTGTTATCTTGTATTTAATTTTAGTTTAGTATAGTTATTTAGATGTTAATTTAAAATTTCTTAATTATAGTACATAAGTTTATATTTAGTAGTCTAACTTATTTACCATTGATCTAATTAATCTAATTTATGGTTTGAATTGTTATTGTCCAATCTACTTTGCATCCATCAAGTGGCATGAAGAGGCTATATTTTGATGATCCACCATAAATATACGGTCAATGAGATAATTAGGATTTGATACATAGCTATTTGGCATATATATTATATATATCTTGAGATAACATATGCCACATTTTGTAAAAAATATTTTTGAGTTGGCACATATGCCATATTTGTATATGTTTCCATAACTATTATGCACTTTTATATAAAAAATCTATATACAATATAATTTTTTCCTTGTGTGCATGTTTTCCTATGTTTAAACTTAAAATTTGAATGTATAATCACTTTGCAATGGTTAAGTTATGAACAATAAAATGTTATAGATTTGTTTCTTGATTTCTTGCAATTTAATAGTGTATGAATTACATATCATTTTCAATCATAAGTTATCATTAGTCATTTATAACTCGTAATCCATCTATATTAGTGTTAAATTTGGTTGCCTTGGGAAACTTCACCAAATTTGGTTCCTTTATCCTTAGTCTCTATAGTTGCAACATCTCGTAACCTATTTCTCTAATGTCTAAATCAAGGTATTGGAAATGGATAAATATGTATGTCATCATCATATAAGGTATCATTATGTGAAAGACTACCTTGAATACCATAGGTTTCATATGCAATGAAAAATATTGATTGTCAAGAAACACACCATATTGGATAAAAGAAGGTAGTACATCACTAGAACATGACTTTATAAGCATATAATCATCACACATATTACTATTGATAAGAGAAAACTAAATAAAATAAGGTTCATTGATTATTAGTTTTATTATACTTTTGGTTTTTTAGTAGTTTTATTATATTTTGGTTTTTAGTTCGTATTTAGTATTGAACTAATGCTACCTTCAAGATTTGTAAGGGAAGGGATCAAGAAAATACAAGTTAAAGAATTATAAAACTACATCAACTTACTTGGCTTCCACCCAAATGCTTCAATTTCTTCTATAAACTCCTCTAGTTTGCTCATGAATTATCAATCTTGAGCTCTTAAAGCCAATGAGAACACTTGGTAGATTTGATGAGTGGCCATTGGTCACCAAATCTTGAAAAATCTCATGTAATCCTTATGTGATATTTCCAATTGGTATTATCCTTAGCTTAATTTTAACAATCATAAGATGTATGCTTAGTAATGATAGATAACTTCATAAAATGGAGAGTTTTCATGATTTTAGGCTATCATAATTCACATAATAATCCATTGTCACATTGGGATAGTCATAACAGCCCACAAGATCATCAAATCCCATGAATACATGCTACAAGAATGAAATATTTTTCTTTCTTGGAGTATTGCACACCAATATCTAGCTATGGGGTGTCATTATGTCCAAAAAAATGAGAAAAATATAACCCTAAGTTACCCATGGTAAAATGATTGTTTAAACAAAAGTTGCTAAATTACAAAATTAGAAATTTGTCAGTAGATTTGACAAACAAGATAAAAACATGTCAAGGTGGATTACTAAATGCTAGGGAATGCCTCCATTCATTTCCTGAGTCACCTAATCATTTTAGAGTGATGTATTCTAGTGTAGTCTATTAAGAGACCTAAGAGAAAAAAACTATCAAACTATGATAGAGAATTTGTCAGATCTAGTGGAACTTAGCATTATTTCATTTAGACCTAGAATTGGATTTGGAATCCCTCTACATTAACCTCTCCCATTTTCTATCAAGTCGACATTTTTTGACTATTCCAACAACAAATGCATTCTTACAAAAAGTGTTAGTCAAGATCAGTGAAAATATGACAATAAGCATATTTTAAAATATGGAAATAAGAATATTTTTTGTTTCATGCCTCGTGGCCAAAATGACTTTCCCAACATATTGAGGTGGGTGGATAAACCTTATGCAAGGAATTTTTCATTCCCCAAGTCACCCAATCATTTTGGGGTGTTTTATTCTAACACAGTCTTTTAAGATCCTTATGAGAAAAAAACTATCAAACCATGATGGAGTATTTCTCGAAGCTCGTGGCGCGTAGGAATGTTTCATCTAGACCTACAAGTGGATATGATATCCCTCCATATTAACCTTTCTCAGTTTCTATCAACTCAATTCCATTTGACCATGCCAATAATTAATGCATTCTTGAAAAAAGTGTTAGTGGAGAGCAGTGAAAATATGGAAATAAGAATATTTTTCATTTCATGCATTATGAACAGCGTTATGGGCTGACCAAATCACTCCCAAGTAGGTTTTGAAAACTTCCCCATATGAGCTATTCTATGGCAAGGAATTTGTATTACCAATCTCTACAAAAATTCTAGCTTTACAATTGTCAAAACCTCTAGAGGTTGAAGAAAACAGAGCTATGGAAGTTAGGTTGGTAGAGTTGCTCAGCATTCAAGAGTCCCAAGAGAAGCCATACAATGCCATGACAAACCGCCAGCAGGTGGCTAAAAAATGGTTTGATAAAAATACATCTAACCTTGGATTCAATAGAGGTGACTTAGTTTTGAAATACGACGAACGTGATGCTAAGTTAAGGCAACATGCAAAATTTTCTTCTCTTTGGAAGGGACCGTTCAACATTGCTAGTTGCAAAGAAAGCAATACTTTTGAGTTGGTGGATTTAGAGGGAAATTTCATTGAGATATTGATAAATGGAATCTATTTGAAACATTTCAATTATTGCTTGGCCTCCATTCCCTTTTGTAAATAAGTAGTTAGGTTTGATTAATGTTCACGTGGTGTGTGTTTCCTTTAATAAGCGCATGGGCACATGCCATTCAACTTTCTTTCCTAGTGTCTTACCACTGTGGAATCTTTCTCTAAGTGTAATAATCATAAGAAGTGACCCTTATCTACCACTCCTTGGTCAAATTTAATGCTCTTTCTTGTAAAATTCCCATCCTATGCTATTTTCCAACATCACATTTTCCAAAAGGTAGTGCAATCAGCCATTTGTACACCTTCTTTAAATGTTGGTGTTTCCCAAAAAAGAAGGAAGTTAATTCACATGAGTGAGCTCTTCAACAAGAAATTAAAATACCAATTATGTCATTCATTTGCATTCATCCTAAGTGCAAAAGGAAGCAAAGAAGAGTGTAAAGAAAGAAAGAAGCAAGTTACAAATAATTTCTCTAAGCACGAATTTCAATGAAGTTGAGAGTTTGTAGTTCAGAAGAAATAAAATTAAGTAGGTAAGTGACAGTTTTGAAAGAAATTTGAAGCAATGGTCACTGAAGGGACATCCTCTAATGTTGGTTTTGAAGAAGCATCAGATTTGTCTTTCTTTGTCAACTTTTTTGGCAACAAATCATACTCCTCGGCTCCAATACTAAAAAAGTTAGTGTTTACAAACACCCAGTTTCTAAAGCATACAAATCACAAGGACACAACTTTGGTAATGGATTTTTCTAATGATATCTATGACCCAAAACTACATTCAAACCCCAAGGGCCTCCACAAAGGTGTTTTTGTGAGGATACAAAAGTAAGTAAAGGAGAGAGATCTTGAATCTCTAGGGGAATGGCTATGGAACTGTAGTCTCCCACGATACATGGTACTTTTGGTGCATCTATATCTTGAACTTGTGGATGCTTGTGCGTTAAATTTTTATCCTCATGTTGGGGTCATTCAAGGAAAATAGCTAAATTTTATCATCAATTTTGAAGCTATAATGGATATGATATGTGTCTCGTTTGACTTAGTGGTGGTGGAGAAGTTTTCCAAGAAGAAACTAGAATTTTATTGGGAGACCAGGAATGACCAACTCAATTTCTATAATTATGAGATGAAGAGGGACAAGCAGTAGACAGAGCTGCTTAAATTTCCCATAGTTCTTAAAAAAATTATCAGGACCTGCAAGATGGCTTCTCAATGCTTGCGTTCATTTGTGGCTAGGACTAAGATGATAATGTGGAAGCGTTTCAAAAATGTTTGGGTTTCAAACTCATAAAGCAGAAGTATCCTTTTCGATATGATTTTGTAGACATCATTGCAAGAAACATATACAAGCAACTATAAAATTATGACAAGCTTACAAATTCAGGTATTCTTCTTTTCTAGCACACATGCTTTTACACTAGAATTTTGATTTTTTCAAAGATATATGTCATTGAACGTCACCAATGCATCGAATAAAAGGAATTTGGTTAGTGTATGGACTCATTATCTTTCCACTACACATGACTACTATACCTTTTCTGACTTATTTTTAACCTTAGCTCTTCAATATTTGAACTAGCAGGAATCCCCTACTAGGCTTTCAAAGGAACATGTTGCATGGATGAGGGATAGTTGACCTCCATGTGACTATTCGTATAGAGTGGATTTCAATTTTGTGTGAATGCACAAGTTTATATAGGAGAATTTTAGGCTACCTACTTGTGTGATGGATAGGACTCTCACCATTGAAATGACATGGCAACCATCCATAATCGACAATACATTTAGGGTAGGAAGGAGAAAAATCACAGTTTACAAATCCCCAATCACACAAGGCGAGGTCGCATTGTAGAAAGGTATGCAGATGTCTTATTGGAAGCAAAGTTAACTCAACCAGGCCTCGGTGTTATATGTGATTGCTAGAATTATGACCCATATGGTTTTTTACCTAGCATGTATCTCTTTCACCCATACCCCACAACCATACTAGGATCAAAGGCACAATTCAAAGCCAGTTAATTCATATTCATGTGTTGAATTATAATTTGTGCCATCTAAAAGACCCCCATAACTTTCATTTATACAATTCGAGTGAAGGCCAATTCGGCCATCAAGATTCATAAAGCTATGTGAATGAAGGTAATGTAATTGGTTGGAGCAATGAAAATATTTTTTATTTTTGGACCTATCATCAAGAAGTGCATGATTTGAATTCCAATTATGGTGTTATCCCTTCTAATAGAATATTTGATGATATATGGGATGGGGAACATGGATAATTTTCCAAGGAGGAGGAACTTGCCTCACCATTGCCACATAGAGGAGAGGAAAATAAAATGGAAGAGAGACCATTGGCAGGACAAATGCCATAGCAAGTGTTATCAATAAGCACAATAGTTAGGTAGCCGCAAACCTGAGCTCTCAAAAGAAATCCCCAAGTTTCTCAAGGAGCTCAGGGTTCATTGGGTTTTAAAGTTGAGGGATCTATTTCACATGATGTTCCTCCCATAAAGAAATCAAGAGGGTGAAATTTGGGCCTGGAAAATTTCCAAGAAGAAGAGGAAGAAGTTACTATAGTCACACAACCACTTGTAGCCTCCACGATACAGGTATGTTTATCTCCCCCTATTCTCTCTTCTTCTCAGTCATTGATTCCCCCTATTTTTCTTTCACTTCCTCCTCCATCTCAATCCATGATTTCTACTATGGTTGTCATTGCACAAGCAATTCCTTCCACCTCCTCTATAGTTGCTACTATAATTTCCACCATACCACATCCTCCTTTTCCTAACCCTACAACTACCTCCATCTTCGCACCTATTATCACAATTTCTTCATCAATGGTGCAAGCTCTTATTCCTAATCCATCATTTGTACCACTCTCTTTACTCCTGCCTTTCACTGTTTTTGTGGTTCCTTCACTTGTCACTACCCCTTTAGTCTCTCCAAGTACCCCACCACCCTATGAAATAATTACAAGGAATTCCACCTTTCTCTCCTGCAACCCTAAGCCTTCTAATGATTTCTCCATCAGGATAATGAATAGGTACCTCCATTATTCCTATCCCTTTTGGTCTACCCACTGATGTCATATTTTCTAGACAATGCATTCATTCTCCTTTGGAGTATCAAGCCAAAATCAACTTGTAGAGGAAAGCTCGGGAGGATAGGAAGGAAAAGAGGAAAGCAAAGGAAACTCTAGCTTTGGATATTCCAAAATTGGAATCACATTTTGATGAAAATTAATAGACTTTGATGATTGAAACAATGACTCCTCTAGTCTCTAAGCCCGAGGTCCAGATGCAATCTAAAGACTATGATATCTAGGAAGTAGACATTAACCTTAGTAGTACCCATCCACACGATAAGTTAGGCCTTATGAATGAAACACAAAACATAATATTAAATGACTACCCAAAAATGGATCGAGGCATGAAGAAGAAGGAAGAAAATTTAAAAGGTGTTAAAGCCATAGTGGATAGGCTAAAAGTAGAGGCCAAGGTGAAAGATGTTGATATTACTCACTTGAGGAAAGAGCTACAAGAAAAAGCTTTGATAGCCCTCTAAACAGAGTAGGAAAAGAAGGCTAAGCTCCAAATCAAGCTAAGTGATGCATTAGTGAAGATTGATGTAGAGAAGAAAGAGGAGGACCTATACTCAAAGCTACAAGCCAAAGAGCAAGAACTATAATAAGTGCATAAAGACCTCTCCAATGCCATAAGTTGGAAGGAATGACTGCATCAAAATATGAAAAAGTAGAAGGATAGATTATAGAAGGATCTGGTTGATGCCCAATCTCAGGCTATAAATGAAAATAGTGTAAAAGAGTTCATAGAGAAGCAACTCCATGAGAAAATGGAGGAGCTAGATAAAATCCAGTAGGAGCTCTCTGATGGTTCAGGGATGTAGGTGAAAAGTCAGCAAGAGATGCAAAAAAATGAAGCTCAATTCCAATCTAAGCTCCATGAGGCTTAGGTTTTGATGGATTCAAAGAAGTGGGAAAAAGAAACCATAGAGTCCACCCTATAGGCATGAGATCAAGAGCTAACACATTTGTTCCTTGAGAATTCAAATTATTTGCAGATGATTAATAAATTGTATGAAGAGATCAAAAATAAGGATTCACAAATCCAACAATCACAAATTGTGGTGGTAGATTCAATGCAACAAGCTAATTTTCTCCCTCTACTCTACCAATTATATATCATATTGGGAGAAACTAAAGGATATGGTAACATCTCTATGATCGGCCCTAAATTTCATGGTGGATGCACAATAATTAAGTGTAAGGTTTAGCCATGTCATAAAAAAAAAATTGCAATCTATCACTCCCAAGATAATGAAGTTAGAGCTTTTAATTGGGAAACTGTACAAGATGATAGATGATGCCTTATCAGCTATGGGGATTGGGGGTAGAAGAGAGGCAACAAAGAAAGAAAATGAATTCATCAATTGCAATAAGGCAGCCTGAAAGGGTAAGGAGTTCCATCACACCCTAGAGCTCAAAGTGAAGGAAATGAGAGGGAATTTTAAGGGGTTAGTTCAATTGGAATTTCCATCCCCTTTTATGTCAAATAGAACAATTTTGACTGAGGATCAGATCAAGAAATTGTTGGAGAATAAACAATATGATCAATCAATTTTCTAGGCCCTGAGTTCATCATCGAGCACCTCAAAAATTGAGAATATCTTGCATCCTCTAGTATAGCTCAATTTTCACATGGAATCCACACTAATAGTATTAAATGATATCTCTTCCAAAGAGATAATTGATTTGGATAAGGCATTCAAGGATTTCAAGAATAGGTGCAACCCTTAGAGGTAGATTGGGAACCTCTACAATCTGTGCTCCTTAAGATATGAGGTCATATGATTTTCTTTTTTTCCTTTCAATTTTTGATGTAGAACCAAAGCTTTTGGGTTCTTTCCTCCATAGGAAAAGGCCCCCAAGGAAGTCGCCAAGACTGTAGATTAATCAACAACTTAGGGTTGAGCTCTTTCATTGAAAATTATTTTCATTGCAATTTTTTCATGTTTTTGGGATGCTCCTCAACCTTTTCTTTTGATTATGGGATAAATTTTAAGCGACCCGCAGACTTCAAAAATTCTTTTCTTATCGGCTCTCTAAGGGTAGTACGTGTCAGCATGACATGGTTTCTGTCAAGACTATGGCCTCTTATTCTAGAAAAGGCGTACAAAGGCACCATGTGGTGGTCTCACGTGGTCTTTATTAAAGCTTTTTTTTATGTGTTTGAAAGCGGAGGGCGTCACATATTGATACAACAAAAATTCTTGAAGGTCATATGAAGGAAAGCCATAGAAAATCCTGCTTGCATGCCATGTGTCTAGGGCATATAATTCTTAAAGGGAAAGGAAGCTTGGATGTCGTTGAGAAGTGCCACTTGTCAGCAGGACAGAATCCCAAGAATTTTTTGAGCCTAGAAGGGTGTTAAAAGTGTACTATTGGTTATCTCAGCATCGGGGGAGCATCAAAAGGTGCCATGTGTCAAAGCTCGAGGATGTGAACACAATTGGTGCTTAAAGCCCACTCGTCTAGGTAGTTACAATAGAAATGATGGATTATCTAGGTTTCTTCATAGTCGTGCAATCAGGAGCATGATATTTTTCAAAGAAATGATTGCGACGATCACCATGATGATGATCCATAGGTTATGAGTTGAGGGAATAATTTTAGTTGTGTTCTTTTCATGAAGGGTTTTCTTTATATAATCCTACGAGGGCTTTGTAAAAAGAAGGTTTCACCATCTTTATAAAAAAGAATACTTGGAGAATTAGTAAAAGGAAAATTTAATTCCTCAAAACTTAGCATTTTATGTCTTTTAAATCAATAAATAAAAAGAAAAATATATTAGATTATGCTTGGTCCGCCTCTACTATGTGTTTTATTTATGTTTATGCTAGCTTCAATGTTCTGTGTCATTTAGGAATGGATATGATATTGATGAATGATTGTTATGAGTTTTAGCTTTTATGGTTTCTAGTATAAGATTGCAAATTATTGAATCATGTCTTGTACGCTTTCATTTTTGTAGTAATTTATGGTTAGCTATCGTATTATGCTTGTTGATGAGCAATATTTACAAAGAAAAAAGGTTTTAGTAGAATAATCAAGTCACATCATACTCCGGTGAGCCTCAATGGGTGCTTCTCACAAAAATATTTGAACGCTATGCTCTATTCCTACTAGGCCTTAAGTGTTTTGTTCTCTTTCCAACAATGAAGAGTCTGTGACACTACATGCTCGTTCCTTTAGAGTCTCATGCTTATGATTATTTAAAGATGGGAAACTTCAAATTTTGTAAAAGCTTTGGCACATTGCCTTAGGTTAGAGTTTCTTATGTTCTATTTATTCTTACCCTTTTCTTCCCTCAAACAAGAAAAAAGAGGTGGCTTCTAAAATCTTGAAGGTTGTTCTACAGAGTGCATTATAGTCCCCCATTTGCAAAACTTCCCATAAGGTTGTTTCCCGAAAGCATAGGTTTTAGGGATCAATAATTACTCTAGGTTAGAGTGGACCCAAAAGTGAATTTAAAAGGGTAAAAGTAGTTTCATGGTGGAGGTTTTAGGTAATAGTAATTTTGTGGTGAAAAGGTGTCTAGTGAGTATGTTGATGGTGCATTAGGTAATTAGAAGTTCTTAACTCTCTGTAACACAAGAAATTTTTGAAACTTCCTATAATATCAAAAATTCCTAAAGGTAGGTTTATAGGAAAAAACCTAAAAATATTAAGCAGATTATTATGGCAGTTTAAGGCATAAGCATGATTTAGACAGTAATATCTGTAAGGAAGTTAAGGTAGCATAACAACTTCCTACACTATTCTTGAGAGGAGAAAAATGCAAAACTTTACAAATCTTTAACATTTACAAAAACTTAAATAGAAATAAACAAAAATATCGTGCATACCACAACACAGATTTATGTGGGGAAAACCATTTTGGGAGAAAAAACCCACATTCCAAAAGCCGCTCAATATATTATTCATAAATCAAAAGATCACAATATACTCACAGAGCAAGCTTCTCATAGGAGTATAACCGCCAAAGATCAAGAGACAAAACAACTGCTATCAGACTCTTAGAATACACCCTTGTTTACATACATCCCAGCCGCTTATAACAAGCTTTTTGGAACCTTCTATAATTAGGGTTTTACAAGGTCATTTTTCATTTGATGTGTTAATGAAAAAACCTTGACATATTAGCGGGAAAAACTTGACATGTCAACGAAAAAAAAATTTGGGGTGATGCCCCGAACCCCACGTCTTGCTACGAGTGTACAATATTTGCATGATCAGTCGCCACATACCAACATAGATCCTATCAAGAATAAACTGTATATAATTGCAAGGTTGAGACACATTTTCCCAACAATATCTCTGGAATGGAAAAGCTAGAATTCGACAAAAGTTTATTTTGATAAGGTGATTAATTGCATGATATTTATTTCTTGGTGCAATGTTTTGATGTAGGAGAATATTTTTAGGTTGTGGTATGCAGAGGTAGATGCTAATGCTAGTGGCATATGTTTTTCTTGAATCTGATAGCAGATATTTTCTTTGATTTCAGTAGTGGGTATTTTTCCAGATATAGGAAGTAATTTCTTTAGATGTGATAATTTTAAAGATTGCCACCAGCAAATGGGATTCTGAATTTTGAAAATTAGAGGATCTTGAATTCCATTTCTATTTTATTTCTTCGGGAATCGAGGGATTGCGATGGTAGTCAAAGAGATGGAAGCATAACTTAGATATTTTCCTTAGAGGTTATGAGTTGGCATCTCCCATGCACAACAAATCCCTGGTGTCACATGTCTTTTGTTAACGATTTTATTTATCTTCAACCATGTGTTTTTTGTAATAATCTCTTGCCTTGTATTCTATAAAATGCAACGAGTTGCTTAGTTTAAGGGATCAATTTTTTTGAAATAGTAGAAATTAAATTGGAACATCACCAATTTATTTCATTACTTCATATTTTCTATTTAATTCCAGTATAAAGACTTGTATTCACTGTAGAGAATGATAATGCTAAAGAAAGTAAAGGTCATTCCAAACCGTATATTTTTTGTCATTGTATGTTGTTCATTCCCATTGAAATAATCAATTTTTTGTGCTAGATTTGGATGCATTTTGAAACTATCCCAGTGGTGAATGCTTTTATTTCTTTAAACTCTTCCATTATTATGTATGTAGCTATGAAGCACTCTAGTGAAATACAAAATAGTTAATTCTTAAGCATGGCTCTAACACATAAGAGATGTTTATTGGGTTGACTTCTTAGTTTGAGAATGGATATTTTGAGTTTGATCTTCCTTGCTCATAGAGCTTTACATCCATGTTGGTTTTTTATGACATATATGTTTTATTTGATCTACGAGATTAAACATTTGGCCGGTATTGTTGAGGCTTTTCATTTGGGGTTATGAAGGAGATCCCACTTAACAAAATTAAGAAATTTTAGGTGTTGGTAGAAGGGAATGATATGATTTACAAGTTTTCTCTATTTTTTTCTATGGATACTTCTTGGAGGTTCATTTTCATATGATTTATGAGAATTATGATGACATATTGTGAGAGAGTATGTAACTATTTATGTTGCATGTGTGGATCATTGCTATTATTCTTGGTACTATATGGTTTTTATTATTTTCCACATTTTGGTTTGAGTGTTGATTGGTAGACTTGATATGCCAAGATATATTTTTAGATTTTACATTACCCATGCAATGGGAGTTCTTGGATGTGTATTCTCTTCATTGACATGTTTTATATAGAGAGCTTATGATTGTAGTTTATGGGTTGGATAAATTGTTGGCATGATTTTATTAATATTGTTGATTCCTAAGAGGTATGAATGGTTGGATGTATTAGCATATATTATGGGTGCTATTTCCATTCATGTGGATGTTTAACTTTGAAAATAACTTGGATCCTTTTTTATTACTTGGATTTGATGATTGTGTTCTTTGGATTGGTGCATCTTCACTTTTTCTTGTTCCTTTTTTTTCCATAGGTGACATGTTGTAGGATGAGAGGAGTTCTTTCTTGAGATGGTGATCACCTCAATTTTATTGCAAGTATCTTGATGGGGCATGAGAGCATGTTGGAGATTCTTTTGGTTTAATGTATGGCTATGATGATGTATTTCATTGATTGACCTTTATGCAATGTATACAAGTGGGAGAATGTTAGGAATAGCTATTGTACACCTTAAATAGTATGGATTATTTTATTATGTAAAATAAATAAATATTTAGCTGGGGTGCATCTAGGAGATGTGTTTAGCCACATAAGATATTTATTTGGGTAAACTTGTAAATTTGTATATAACATTAGGTTAGTTATTTTATGTGTGGGAGATAAAATAATTAGTTGGGAAATATTTAATAATGTGAAACCTTAGTATCAAAAAGTAAATGATGGGTCAATGATTTTGTGTACTCAGGTTTTGAGGCACATGGTTTTATCTTACAACTTTGTTGTATTTGTGTGAGCTTGAGTCTATAAAATAAAACACATGTTTAGTGGTTAAGTTTGGTTGGGTGAGTGAGATATCATAGTATTGAGTTTCTCTTGTGAGTGCATATGTGAAGCATGACATGAGATGTGTGGTTACATGTTTGGACACATGGAGAGTGTATTTGAGGAGCTTGATGTTTCATAAGTGTTCATGAAAAATTTGTACGTGCATTGTAATATTTCTATTGTTAAATAATACATAGCGTATCGATGCTTTTGGAGGTTGTGTTTTTCCCTCTTGAGAGGTTTTTTAGGGTATATCGTGTGTTATCTTATGACTTGTATATTTGATCTTTGTATTAGGGTTATTATGTAATCTTACATCCATGATTTTATCTCATGGGTTATGCAGGAAATGGATTAAACATTTTTCATATTATGAATTAATTTCCTAACACATATCTAATATATCAAACACTACCAATTCTCTTTAATAGGATTGCTCATGTCAACATGATTCACTTCACATAAATGATTACTTATAAGACATCTCTTATTTTTTTGCACAATGTAATATTGATGGTCTTGCAAACACTGTTGTTCATGCTCAAGCATCTAATGTGGGCACTTTTGAGGAGATATAGTAGGGTCATTTGAATATTGAATTTATTTTTTACTCGAGATTCAAAATTCATGTGTTAAAATTCCATCTTCTTCATCTCTTGGTTCTTGTGTTGAGTCTATTATTGATACATCCATGGCTTCTAGTGATTCTTTAGGACAATATTTATCATATTTTATAGATAGATTCTTGGGATGAGTACTTGATATATATTTAATCTTTATTTTGTGAGCCCCTTTTGTAGTTTAGAGGACACCATTGAGGGAATTAGCATCCTCTTCAATGATAGTTCCATCACAATTATTGTCTCACCATCTTGTTTTATATTTATTTCCGCAAGGTTCTAGATTATCACATTCTTTAGTTAGGAATTAGATTTATAATTTGATTGTGGTACCTGTCAACACTATCATGGTACCACTTGAGTAGCTTATAGAGACATCATACATTCTAATAATTTTTCCCTTGTATTTTAGGAATGGGAAGATCTTTTGCATATACCTTTGACCTTGTTTCTTCCTAAGAGGAGAAATTTTATTTAGCATTCATGTACCATATTTACTATTCATATTCAAGCACCTATTGTTGGCATAAGAGACTACACATTAAGGGGGAGTATGGTCTCTCTTCTTATCTCTATTTTGGGCATATTATTCCCTCACATGTGGTTTTATCTTTCTCAAATTTTCAAGTGGGATCACATAGTGTTACTTTCTCCATCCTCTCAACAAAACCCAATCCCCAACTTCAAGTTCTCAAATTTCACATAGTGCAGGCCAAAAGTAATCTAAAGATTAGCTACCACACACAATTGGTGGTCTATAACCGGTGTCATGGATCACATGTACTGAACCCTCATGAATAAACTTCAAACATTTGTGCAAAATTGAGGGAAATACGTTCATAGCTACTAACCAGGGGATACTCAACTTCACTTTGAAGAGTTTGGACCCCCGAATTATGTCAAATAGTAGGTTTAGGGATTTAGGTCTAACAAGGACTGACAAAACAATACTACTAAGGGGAGGTACGAAAAAGTATGTTATGTGTACAGATGGTGCTCACAGGTGCATCATACCCATCTTTATGCAGGAATTCAATTAACATGATCTCCTCGGTTATGATATTCACCTGAGACATCGAGTCAACAAGAACACCTGCTACAATGTTCTCATTGATTCACGTAGGGATATAAAGAGGAGATGGTTCTCTATTAAAACCCATCGACAGGTACTGCAAGGTGAAGGTTATACCTGGACCACTACTCACAGGCTGCACAGAGGGGATAGGTAGATGTAGGAAAGAGGCCATCATGCACACTAAACAATACTCTCACAAAGCTCCACAAAGGTTTGAAATAGGATAGTGACCTAGTTAAGGCTTCATTTTGTAACACCTACGAAACCTTCCAACTATGCCTACTAGGGGTCACACGTTGTGTTGTAATGTGAAATGCCTCAGAACACTCATACCTACAATGCTCCTAGAACGCAAGGAAATGACCCTTTAGTACTGCCAATTAGAACCAAAATGGTTCACATCGGGTTCACCAAAAATGTAAGAGAGGGGGACCAACCACATCAAGGCCGTAGGTCACAGAGAGCTAAGAGCAGAGGGTTGCCCTAAATTACCTCACTCTAAAAGGATAGGGATCAAGAATGAAGAGCACTATATAGTACATTTGTCACTCTACAGACCCAAAGTTTGGGTTTAGGCTAGGCAAGTTGGTTTTTAGAGTCGGTACTATACCTCAAGCAGTTCTTTGTCTGAGGATGGAAGTGTAGTTATGGGATGACAACATGGCACGTTGGTGTCTCTCTGGTGTGTTGGCATTCGTATGACCATAAAACATGAAATAAAGTACAAACTACCTAAAAAATAATTGACAGCTTAGCTAGTTGACTGTGATGGGAAAAATAGAATAAAAAAGTATGATAAATAGAGACGAAGATGATAAAACATGTAGATAAAGGCTAGGATGACAAAGATAATCTCAGAATAGTTCCAGTTGAGCTAGCTAGTTAGCTAGCTAGCTCAATGTGCATGTCCACCTACACTTAAGAAAGAGAGTAAAATTGTTGGGGCTATATAGGAGCTTGCCTCGGTCAGACCCCCATTTTGGTGTTTCCACCTCCATGGACAGCCAAAAAGCAATGGAGTAGAATATTCGATAAAGAAAGTAGAAAGAAAGGAAAATTGCAATGAACACTACAAAACAATATGATACTCTGTCAAATCACAAAGGAGAGGAGTGAAGCATTACCACCTCCACCCAAAAGCTCACTAGCCAATGGAGGAGAATGCAAGGTATGGACTTGGAAACTTCACCACAGCCACACCAATGATGAAGGGAGGTATCACAAGAATCCAATCCCACACTTCTATGGTTTTCCTCACACTTGCAATGTGGAGTTGATGGAGCTTCAAAGCTACTGCAATGCTAAAAAATGAAGTGGTAGAATGCTTGAGAGTGTGAAGAAGATGTAGAAGATTTCTAGAGAATGTGAAGGAAGGATGAAATGAAGTGAGAGTGGATGATTTTGAAGGTGGGATGAGAAGGAATGAGGAAATTTTGGGTTGGTTGGTCAAAGAGGGATGTTACAATTCAGCCTCAATATGGTGTGTAACACCTTTTCCAACTTTAGATGCAGGAATCTGTCAGGGATGACAGTGCAACATGCAGACGTCTACACACTGCGTGTTCATCCCCAATAAATATTCTCTCACTAATGCAAAGGATGAATGCCAAGTGGAAGGAAGGTAGGAGGGTGATGTGGAATTTTTCCTTCAGATTTGATTTTTTAAGGTGAGGATATGTAAAGGGGAATTTACACAAGGGGTGCAAATTCAATCCTTTACATTTTCCCCCACTTTAGCATGTGCACATATTGATGAGTGTTCAATAAAGTAGATTGAAGAGTCAGTGGGGTTAGAAATGTATACCTGAACCATCGAAGAAGTAGACCGTGATCTGGAAAACTTGAAAGCGCACGGCAAGCAAAGGACTTCATAGGTACTCTCCCTATGGAGTTTCAAACAAAAGGACTCCATAGCTCTGTAGAACTATGAAGTTGTACAAAGTACATTGAAGGCCCTTATACCAATGATGGACAAGTCCCATGGGATGAAAGTGTCTTACAGGCCCATAGACCTACAAGAAGGCAACCCCCAAGTTCTCTCTCATGAAGGAAGCCCAGTGAAGTAAGTGCCTTATAGACCCACAGACCTGCAAAAAGGAAACCCCCAAGTTCTCTCTCATGGAAGAAGCCCAATGAAAGGGGGATTCTGCAAAGTCAGATTAGAAAGCAACTTCACTGGTGCACTTGCAAAGCAACATTTTAATTCCTAGATATAACATGCCAAGAAACAAAAAGCAACCGCACAGGAAAACATGAAAATAGTCACGCAGACAGTCAACAAATTGAAAGGATTTCAAAGGGGTCCCTTAGGAACCTGATGTGAAGAGGGGTCCACTCAAGGGATATGCTATTGAAAGTGTGAAAGAGACTTTTTTTCTCAAATCAATTCATCATCAAGGAATTTGAAAGGAAGAAAATGCCCCCTTGTTAGGGGAAAGTCAAGGATTCTTCCATAGGAAAAGTTACTCCCACCTCGAAGGAAAGTTCTCAAGTTCTTTCTTTACGAACCCATGATGAAGGAAACATGTTCCATTAGGGGTCCAAGTTGAGAATGTGATTCTTGAGAAAAGCTTGCAAGGACTTTCAAGAAAAGATCCGTTGAAAATGAATGCATTTTCTAAAAATTGAAACTCTGTGAAAGTGGCATTGTCACACATATGAGGGACAACTCAAGCAATGAAGGGAGAAAGATAAGAGAGTGAAAGAGAAGTAGCACGAACAAGAGACACAGGGGTTATCTAATATTTTGAGGTCAGAGCTGCTCATAAATATATATAAGTATAGTAATAGTATATAGATGAACTGTCATCAACCCCCTACTATATCAGACCATGTGAAGAATGCATGGGAAAACAAAGAAAAAAAAATGGGTCAACATGGAAGGGAAGCCTAAATACCCCCAACATTTTTCATCATCCCCAATTTTCCAAAAATCAAAGCACATAACAAAGGAAGAATGATGATACAAATAGAAGAAGGTTTATGACACAAAATCACTCATGTATCCAAACACCAACAAGGGTGAAAAGGGTCATCCAGGAACACAAGCATGGGGGAACACATCACAACACACTCTTCTAATCTAAAGATAAAGAAGGGGCCTCCCCCTAACACTCATCGACCAAGAGGTCATCTGCTTCCCAATCGAGATCCTTGTAAGGGGAAGGAGGATGAGCCTATAGTGGTGGAATATTATGGGGGTGTGCTTTTGACCCTCCCACAACAAGGGCTAAGGAAGAAGGCCCTGCAAGGTCATCTCCGCTCGGCTCTTATGGAGCTATGGTCAGCAATTTTGCGAAGATCGCCAACAAGGCCAAAACTTCATCCAGAGAGTTAAAAATACACTTTCTAGAAGTTTCTTGGCATACCTCAACGGACAAAGAGGACAACACCTGAGATTCATCGCTTTGGCTTGTTGAGTGACTCGGGAGTGGTGACAAACTCAGGGGAAGCTGGATTTTGCTCCATCACTAGGATGAAACAAGCTAGTGTAGGACCACCCTTTGGAGAAGGTGGGCTCCTCTTATTCCCTCCATTGCTATAAGGGCCAACCTCTACCTTCTACTTAATCGGGGGATGTGAACTCTCCATAGATGAGGCAAGAAGCACAAAGGAGGAGGAGAAAACCATGGTAGACACCACTGAAGTATTCGACATGTCCACAAGTTTAGGGAATGGCGAGATGTTCGAAAGGGACATCAATAGGGGTGGCTCAGCCGAGGGAGCAATAAACATGACTTGCACCTTTTTAGGGTCAAGCGCACTCATAGTCACAACGGGAGTCGAAATCGAGGTTGAACTTGATTGAAAAGAAGCAGAGGGGGGGAGAGAGGAGGATGCCTCAAGAGGCCTTGAAGGAGGGGCAATCGACTCCTCTCCCTTTCTTTGCAATGTGTCCTACTCAACCACCAGATCCTTTTGTCAGTGCTTGCGCTCATGTGTAAGGTGGTTTCTATGACTCTTTGAGCTAGAGGCCGAGAGCTACGAAGGGACAGAAGACTCCTACTCAGCCATAGGGGTGTCCATCACAACTATCTCTAGGAGAGGGATGGATTCCTGAATGCGATCAGGAGGGAGAGGTTGAGAAACAATAGGGGGAGTCTACTCTAGCACCTTAGTGGTAGGCCTCTTCCCATTCACTACTTTAGGAGTAGGAGCGATGGGAAGCCATGGAGGCTGAGACATAGAGGATTCCCCATGGGGACCCTTTCTTATACCATTTAAAATGGTCCTAGGCTCCATGGTTAGAATAGGGAGCTCAAACATAGGATGCTTAGGCTTTCACCAAGCGGGCACCATAGGGTTCTCCTCCAAACATGGAATATAATTCGATGACGCTACAGCAAGGTGAGACAAAGTGTCAGGCTGAACAGTGGAAGAGGAAGAAGAGAGAGCCTGAGAGGGCTTCTCTTCTTCTCTTCTACGGGCCTTGGTAGCATCACTGTCAGCTTTTAGGCATGCCCTATGTGAAACAACATAAGGTGATGGAGGGTACCTCACTCTAGGTGTTAAGTGCTCTTTCTTGAACTTTTGATAAGTCTGGTACAAGAGGTCCTTTCTAGGTGGGAGAGGACCAATGGGTGTAGACCAAAAGTGATCTAAAGAGTAGCTACCATGTGTAACCAGTAGTATATAACCGGTGTCATGGATCACATGTACTAAACCCTCATGAATAAACTTCAAATATTTTTGCACAATCGAGGGAACTGTGCTCACAGCTACTAACTAGGGGATACCTAGCTTCACTCTGAAGAGTTCAGACCCTGGGATTATGTCACACAATAGGTTTACAGATTTAGGTCTGATAAGGACTGACAAAATGATACTACCAAGGGGAAGTATGGAAAGTCCACTATGCGTATAGATGGTGCTCATAGGTGTGTCGTACCCATCTTTATGCATGAAGCTAATTAACATGATCTCCTTGGTTATGATATTCACCTGAGATGCTAGGTCAACAAGAACACCTGCTACAGTGTTCCCTTTGATTTGCACAGGGATATAAAGAGGAGATGGTTCTCTATTAAAACCCATTGGTAGGTCCTACGAGGTGAAGGTTATACCTAGACTACTACTCGCAAGTTGTGCAAAGGGGATAGGTAGATGCGAGAAAGAGGCAATCACACACTAAACAATACTCTCAAAAATCCCCACAAAGGTTTAAAATAGGACAGTGACCCATTTAAGGCTTCATTTTGCAACACCTACGAAACCTTCCAACTATGTCTACTAGGTGTCGTAGGTTGGGCTATAAGGAAAAATGCCTCACAACACTCACACCTACAATGCTCCTAGAACGCAAGGAAAGGACCCTTCAGTATTTCCAAATGGAACCAAAATGGTTCACGTCGGGTTCACCAAAAATGTAAGAGAGGGGGACCAACCACATCAAGGCCCTAGGTCACAAAGAACCGAGAGCAAAGGGATGCCATAACTTACTTCACTCTAAAAGGATATGGATTGAGAATTAAGAGCACTATATAGTACTTATGTCACTCTACAGACCCGAGATTCAGGTTTAGGCTAGGCGAGCTGGTTTTCTGAGCTGGTACTGTACCTCAGGAAGTTCTCTATCAAAGGATGGAAGTGCAATTCTAGGATGATAGCATGATGCGTTGGCATCTCTCTAGTGCGTTGGCATCTATATGACCAAAAAACACAAAATACAGTACAAACTAGCTAAAAACTAACTAATAAGCTAGCTAGTTGACTATGATGGGAAAAATAGAATAAGAAAGTAGGAGAAAAAGAGACGAAGATGATAAAAAAAGTAGATAAAGGCTAGGGTGATGAAGATAATCTCACAATACTGCCATTTAACTAGCTAGCTCCACACACACATCCACCTACACACAAGAAAGAGAGGAAAATTGTTGGGGTTGTATAGGGGCCTGCCTCGATTAGACCCCCGTTTTGTTGTTTCCACCTCCACGAACAACCAAAAAGAAATGAAGTAGAATATGTGATAAAGAAATTAGAAAGAAAGGAAGATTGCAATGAACACTACAAAACAATATGATACTCTATCAAATCACAAAGGAGAGGAGTGAAGCGTTACCACCTCCACCCAAAAGCTCACTAGCCAATGGAGGAGAATGCAAGGTATGGACTTGGAAAAGTCACCATAGTCATAGCAGTGATGAAGGGAGGTCTCGCAAGACTCTAATCCCACACTTCTATGGTTTTCCTCACACTTGAAATGTGGAGTTGATGCAGCTTCAAAGTTGTTGCAATGCTCAAAAATGGAGTGTTAGAATGCTTGAGAGTGCGAAGAAGATGCAAAAGATTGCTAGATAATGTGAAGAAAGGATGAAATGAAGTGAGAATGGATTCTTTTTAAGGTTGGATGAGAAGGAATGAGGTATTTTTGGGTGTGTAACACCTCTACCAACTTCAGATGCAGAAATATCTCAAGGACGACAATGTAGCATGTAGATGTCCACACGTCGTGCATTCATCCCTTACAAATATTCTCTCACGGACCTCCAAGTGGAAGGAAGGTAGGTGAGTGATGTGGAATTTTTCCTTCAGATTTTATTTTCTAAGGTGAGGGTATGTGAAAGGGGAATTTAGACAAGGGGTGCAAATTTTCTCCTATACACCAAGTAGGAGAACTATTGGGAGAGAAACAAACAAGATCTCATGACACTTAATGATTAAATCCTCTAATACCAATGTACCTCCTTCACAAGTAGGTGAGGTATTGGGAGAAGAACAACTATGATTGTCATGATTCTCCATGATTGCATCCACTTACACAAAAAAATTATCACAAGTGGGAGAGATTTTGGGAGATTATTGAAGATTAGGAAAAGTGATATTAATAAATGTGTCAATGATTTCATTCTCTTGCACCAAGATACTCACAATTAGGATGGATAGTATGAGAGTAGATACCATGATTATCATGAGTATGAATGATTGCATTTGTTGGAATGTTAGAATCCTTAGAGGATGATCTAGGTGAGATAAAGTCCCCAAGGACATCATCTAACATGTCAAATTCATCACGACTAAATGGATTTGTAGGTATATAATGCACTTGTGGAAAGATATCTAACATGATCATATGGCTATTCTTTCCCCAATATTAATCATTAAATTTCAATTGTAATCTAGGTTTGTGTGTGTTAAGGAAAACTAGGATTGAAAATAGACTTACATCTACCTATGACAGACATAGATCTAGAAATTAGACTCCAAATATGCAAACTAACAATAGGTATTAATCTATTTTGGAGATCTCAAACATATTTTGGAGGACTAGGATGCCCTAGGGAATCTATGTCTTGTAGGTCTTTTTTTGAAATTTGAATTTCAAAGGAACTAGTTCCAAAAAATAAATGTCTAATAGTTTGTAGACCTCGATTTTGAATTGAATCTATTGTTGTTTTGTGAGTTTCTGAATTTCAATGTTTTGTAACAACCTAAGGTTTTTATTTTTTTCCAAAATAAAAAGTAATTTACCCAAATTATGCAATGCTTCAGAAAATGTAAATAATTATCCTACAGATTTGATAATTTCCAATATTGAAATGCAACAATTTTTATAAATTTGTAATAAATTAAGAAAAATGACACCTTTCTTTCACATGCAATAACCCCTTTTGAAAATTTCAAATCAAAACTCAACAAGCAAAAGTAGATTGATAACACAAAGACAAAGATCTTTACAAAAAAATTCTAAGCTACCAGTAGCAAGACAGAGGCACCCAAGGGTGTCTATCTTTGATAGAGTGTCTAAAAATTGAAAGTTTGACTGTGTAAGATGTTGTTTAAGGATTTTGTTTCTATTTGCAAATAGGTTTGATAGTGAATTTTTTTCCAACCTTTTCTCAATTTAAGACAATGTAACTCAAATGCAAATGTGTAACAATGTCTAAACAAAAAATGATAATTGTGAATGCAATTTTGGATGTAGATCTTACCAAAATAATTGAAATAAACCCTAATGCAACCTATGATGCAATATGAGATATTTTTTAACTTTTATGTATTTTTATGATGCCAAAATGAAACCCTAAATTAACAGTGCACATAATGGTTAAATTACTTTAGATTTAAAAAGGTTTATAATGTCAAATAATCAGGTTCACCAAAATGTAACATAGAAAAAGGGAACCCTAGGTTTAATTTCTAAACCTAGGATTGGTTTTTCTCCTTTTAAAAGGTACACTAGGATGCAAATCAACAAGGTGATTAGATTGAATTTCAACCATGGAAGTGAGTCAAAGAGACCTGGAGTTAACCTAATTAGACTAAAAATGCAAGATTTTCACAATTAATAGATCAAAACAAAGATTTACAGGAAGATTTGAGAAGGGCAGAGTGTTGTGTACCTATCCTAAAAATTTAGTATCAGTTAGAATAGGACAGTGGTTCCCAAGGGCATCTAATTCCTTGTAGGGGTGTCTTAGATCTATTCACAGTTCTTTGATGTCAGATCTAAGCTGCTAATTCCTGCTTGCAAAGTTATCAGATCACTACTAGATAATTATATACATGATTTTTCATGAGTTGATAGGGTATAGGGCTTTGAATGCAACAATGGACAAATGATCTTCAAAGTTCCCTCAATCCTCTCCAAACCTGAAACCTGCACATTCAAAGAGAGGGAAAATGTTGTGTCATTTAGGGGCTTGTCATATTCAGACCTCGCATTATTATTTCCACTTCCACAATGGCAATTCCAATGGTAAAAAATGATAAATTATACGAAGGAATGATGAATCAATAAACCATTGCAACTCACCACACCTCAATGTCTTGGATCTTTCTTTCTTGAATGCTTGTATTTCTTGGAGACCTACAATGAGGGTTAGCCTTCATAAACAATGATAACATAAACATGCATAAACTCACATAGGATTTGGCATGATGCTTAGATCTTGAATTTTTTTTAATAAAGCTTTGAAATGTTCTTCTTGACTTGCTCTCAATGTTCACATGTTGCTAGATAATGATTGTTAATTCTAGATAGATTTCAAATGATGCAATAACTAGGTATTTATAGGAATTTATTCCAATTTCTCACAAATTAGATTCTAATAGCTGGCATTTGTAACCTGAATTTCAAATGTTAAAATGTCGACAACAACATATTCAAATTTGGATCCTGAAAAAATAGGGGGACTTAGACACCCAAGGGCATCCCAGTCTTGGCCCTATTTTCTAGAATTTTAGGTTTTGGGGAAAAAACATTAAATAAATGCATTTGTTCAATGCTTGCATTTTCTTAGAAAATGATAAAAATAGTCCTCAGAATACATAATTTAGTAAATTTGAAACTTAATTAGGCTCAATAATTTAGGGGGGATAAAACATAGTGTGAAATTGTCAAGGGTAATAATTTATGACACTACAATATCCATTTTATAAAATTTGAAATTTGAAATTGTAAGAGAGGGGGACCAACAACATCAAGGCTCCAAGTCATGAAGAGTGAGAGTAGAGGGATTCCCTAACTTACCTCACTCTAAAATATATCTTGGGGTGAGGATCAATAATGAAGAGCACTATATAGTACTTTTGTCACTATATAGACCCAGAGTTTGGGTTTAGGCTAGGCAAGCTAGTTTTCAGAGTCTACACTATACCTCAAACAGTTGTCTATCTGAGGATGGCAACACAATTCTAGGACGACAACACGACACATTGGTGTCTCTCGGGTGCGCTAGCTTCCATACATCCAAAAAATGCCAAGTACAATATGAAATTCCTAAAAAAAAACTAACCTAGCTAGTTGATTGTGACGAGAAAAATAGAATAATAAAGTATGAGAAATAGAGACGAAGATGATAAAGAAAATAAATGAAGGCTAGGGTGACAAAGATAATCTGACAATAGCACCAGTTCGCAAGCTAGCTCCATGTGCACATTCACCTACACACAAGAAAGAGGGAAAATTGTTGGGGTTGTATAGGGGTCTGCCTTAGTCAAACCCCCATTTTGGTGTTTCCACCTCCACAAACAACTAGAAAGCAACGAAGTAGAATATGTGATAAAGAAAAGAAAAGATAGAAATGAACACTACAAAAAAA
This sequence comes from Sequoia sempervirens, assembly GCA_007258455.2. NCBI lineage: Eukaryota > Viridiplantae > Streptophyta > Pinopsida > Cupressales > Cupressaceae > Sequoia > Sequoia sempervirens. The sequence continues at coordinate 135,423 of VDFB02128859.1, forward strand.
TACTATGCTACTCTAACAAATCACAAAGGAGAGGAGTGAAGCATTACTACCTCCACCCAAAAGCTCACTAGCCAATGGAGGAGAATGCAAGGTATGTACTTGGTAAAGTCACCACAACTGCAACGGTGATGAAGGGGGGTCTCACAAGACTCTAAGCCCACACTTTTATAATTTTCCTCACACTTGCAATGTGGAGTTGATGGAGCTTCAAAGTTGCTCCAATGCTAAAAAATGGAGTGCTATAATGCTTGAGAGTGTGAAGAAGCCGTAGAAGATTGCTAGAGAATGTGAAGGAAGGATGAAATGAAGTGAGAATGGATTATTTTGAAGGTGGGATGAGAAGGAATGAGGCATTTTTGGGTTGGTTGGTCAAAGAGGGATGTTACAATTCACCCCAATTGGGTGTGTAATGCCTCTACTAACTTTAGATGCAAGAATCCATCAGAGACGACAACACAACATGTAAATGCACATGCACTGCATGTTCATCCTCAATAAATATTATCACCGACCTCTTATGCCCTTCATCGCTGGAAGGGCCAACCTCTAATTTTTGCTTCGTCGAGGGATGTGAACTCCCCACAAATGAGGCAAGAGGTGTAGAGGAGGAGGAGAAGACCACAATGGACTCCATCGAAGTATTTAGTATGTCCATGGGCTTAGGGAATGGCGGGATGTCCAGAAGGGACATCAATAGGGTAAGCTTACCTAAGGGAGTGATAATCACCTTCACCTTTTTGGGGTCATGCGCACTCACACTCACAGTGGGAGCTGGAATCGAGACTGAACTCAATTGAATGGAAGCAGAGGGGACGAGAGAGGAGGATGCATCAGGATGCCCTAAAGCAGGGGTGGTCAACTCCTCCTCCTTTCTCTATAAAGCAGCCTGCTCAACTACCAAATCCATTTTTCAGTGCTTACGCTCACGCACAAGGCGGTTTCTACGACTCTTTGAGCTAGAGGCCAGAAGCTGCGAAGGGATAAAAGGCTTATGCTCAGCCATAAGGGTGTCCATCACAGCCATCTCTAGCGGAGGGATAGATTCTTGAATGGGAGGATGGAGAGGCTGAGAAACAATGGGGGGAGTTGGCTCTAGTGCCTTGACAGTGAACCTCTTCCCATTCACTTCTTTAGGATTAGGAGTGGTAGGAGGCCATGGAGGAAGAGACATAGAGGATTCCCCGTGAGGACCCTTTCTTCTACCGTACAGGTAGGGTCAAGGTCCAGGAGGCATGGTAGGAAGTTTTGATATCCTAATCTTAGCTTTACGCCAATTAGGCACCATCAGACTTCTCATGTAAGAGCTAGGAGTATTCATCCAATACTCTTCTTTAGAAAGAGGAGAAGAAGAGGAACCCTGAGTACAGGCAGGCCTCTTATTTCCCTTTTGAGAAGAGGAGGCAGTTTTTTGTAATACTAGAAGGGTCAAATTTGGCTATCCTTTTCCCATGTCTTATACTCCACATATTTTTGTAAAGTAGGTCCATTCTTGGAGGAAGTGGACCAACCAAGGCAAGCCAAAAATGATCCAATGAGTAGCCTCTATGGGACACCAATGACTGGTATCTAGTGTCATGCACAACATGCAAAACACCTTCATGGGAGAATTTCAAACACTTATGTATGACGGAAGCGATTCTATTCATGGAAGGTAGCCAAGGTATGCTTAACTTCACTCTAAACAATTTTGATTCCAGGATAACATCAAAAGTTGTATTCACAACCCTAGGTCCAACTAGGACAGAAAGAGTTAGTGAGCCATACGACTTGAGAGATAGGTCATCATGCATACAAATGGTAGATTTTGTTTCTTCATACTTTTCCTTTTGTAAAGAATTCAGCCACAATGTCTCCTCGGTAATGACATTCACTTGACTTGTAGGGTCAACTAATACCCTTATCACAATGTTCCCATTGAGACAAGTGAGAATGTAGAGGAGAGAGGGCTTGTTTTTCAAGGGCACATCCTACGAGGTGAATGTTACATCCAATGAACCAGTCACAAGCTACGTAGGAGTAACCGTAACCATGTTAACATACGCCTCAAGTTGAGTGGTAGAATCAGAAGGATCAATAATTAAGTTAGAAAAATGCGATGGAAACAGGTCCGTGTATATGTGCAACTCACTATTTTCTTTTGCCACCGATTTATTCATATTTTTCTTACTCCCATCAAGATGAATAGTACCATCCTCAATGTGGTCTTGTATCTCATGACACAGGCGCATACATCATTCAGTATCATGTCTGTTAACTTGATGGTACTGACACAAGGTACTTGCATCGTACCAATCAGGGTAAGGTTCCTTGAGAGGTTGAGGAGTCTCCAAGCTTATGATCTTATCCTTCAACAACTTCTGCAAGATGGGAGAATAAGATTTTGCTAACTTTGTGAACTTTCTATTGTGTCTGAGCCCATTATCATTCATTGTGGCTACTACATTTGCAACATCCTTACCTTTTCCCGAGATTGATACAATAGATTTTCCTTTTGAATGGGAGCGCGAGGATGATCCCTCGAACTGAACTACCATCTACTGGTATTCCTATAATATTGCACACAGATGTGTGAAAGAAGGGCATTTCATAAGGGAAAAATTTTCCTACCAAGGTCTCTGTAGGTTTCCTTTGAACACCTTCTACACGTCATCATCGAGTAGCAGTTATGAGATCTAGGAGAAAATTGCTTGATACCGCACTATAAAATCAATAATCTTCTCATTGTCCCCTTGCTTGCATAAGATGAGATCCGAAAAGGTCATCTTCAATCCAATGTTGGTGTGGAATTTTTTGAGAAACTGATTTACGAGTTGATTAAATGAGAAAATAGAATTTTCGGGTAAGGAACAATACCATTCAAGTGTTGTATCCTTAAGAGATCAAGGAAATACTTTTTCCATCAATGTATCACGATGGAAGAAATTTGTATACATGGCATTAAAGGCAGACACATGCATTTTTGGGTCCCCTTTGCCACCATACTTTTTGAATTTAGGAATCTCCATTCCTTGTGGGAAGGGAGTGCTTAATATTCTTATTGATAATGGGATATGTTAGAAAAAGGGTTGAAAGATAGGTTGGGCAGAGGCTTGGGAGAGACTTGCCAGTTGGTTTTGCATACAACCCATATTCTAAAGCAAGGCATTCAAAACAAGGTTAGTAGATGACAAAGGACCAGTGGAGCCTCTGGAACTACCACCACCAGAACCACCTTTCGAGCCACCACCATGACTACCACCAGAGCCACCTCCATGGCCTCCACCAAAGCCACTTCTGCTAGTGCCACCTCCGTTACCATAACCACCGCCACTCATTCCACCAGAGCCTCCACCACAGGGGGTAGTAGGAGGGATGAAGTTGAACCCAAGGGGTGTCTTACTAGTCTTAATAGTGATGGGCTTTGGGAAGAGAAAGAGACACTAATCAAGGGCCCTGATTTGGCCATATAGACAAACGTAGTGGGCATTGAAATGCCTAGTTTTCTTTCATAAGTATCGAGCACTTCTTGGGTGGTACTCAATCTAGGCCTATACGAGGGGACATAAGCTTCAGATAGATCAACGAGGCCACATAGGAATTCTATGCCTATTAGATCTTTCCCCAACAAATGTCTCAATTCACTAGTAAACCTAGTGGCTCTTGCCATGTTTAGTGCTTTCTCCAAATGGTGCACAAGGTCTAGTAACCTGTTATCCAATGCCAAAAGGTTTTCCGCAAGGACATGCAAAACCTCATCCTCATCCACAGATGAAGTCGTGGGGGATGCTAGAGGAGTAGGCATGTGAGTGGTCTTATCCATGAAACCCATCTTGTTAGTGAATCTTGTAGGAAATCTAGTGGTAAATTCATTAGCTAAACCAGTAGAGAAACTAGGGGCGAAACTAGAGGTGACCTTCATCTTCTCCATCGGTAAGTGTCACACACTTCGTCTAACAACGTACTTGGAAGCCGTGGATTGGGTTGTGATGCTCCTAAACCTTCAAAACACTCACGGGTTACAAAAATATCAAGGCACAAGGGACAAGCTTCAACACAAATGAATGGGTAGACATTGTTCACATCAGGTTCACCAAAAATGTAAGAGAGGGGGACCGAACTCATGATAAATCATGAAATGAAAACAATATGAAAATACACTAGAAAGCTAATGGTAGCTATTTCATTTACTCAACATAACCCTTTTGAACTTATGAATCATTCTTAAAAGGCTTGATCTACATACATATTTTAAGAAGGAAAGTTGAATTTCATAGCTTTAAGGTATGAATGCAGACATAGAAAAGCACAGTTGAAAGCTTGCATAGTCTAAAAAATACAAAAATGAGAGGAGTCTGAACACTAACACTGGCTTCCAAGGTAAACTCTGTGTTTTATATTCCAAAATCGAAATGAGTTACAAAGCATACATCAGCTGAGGAAGGATCATTAAAAATCACTAACTCTTGAGAATGCATAATCCGAACTCCTCCTTTACAAAGAGGCAAAAATGCCCTATATACAAAAAGATGTCAGCCCCTAGGGCTTAAAAAAATATCAGTCTTCAGAAAGATCTTCCCTTAGATCTTTTGAATGAAGTTAATGTTGCGTCCATGCTATCCATGTCGGTGGAGAGTCACTCCAGGAATGGCCTCCTCGATCTTTTGCAATGGTGCAAGAGCACCCAAGGCTTTCAAAGAGTTGTTCAAGAACCAGGAGAGTGCAAGGGTCAGGAGGGATTTCCAAACAAATCAAAGCATTAATTATGATGTATTGAAGCCTATAATGGCATTTGAGATGAATAAGTGTAATGAGGGTGTTAAAAGTTCCAAGGTTCCTGATAAGGAATCTAGGTCAAAAATGCAATGTAAGGGGTAAAGTAAGTTTTATGGATTTGATTAATGATATTATGCTTTAAATAGGTCAAATAAACTTGGATAGTGAATATCCAATATTTTTTAGAGGGTGGGTGTTAATAAAATTCAAATTTGCAATTTCAAATTTTTGAATTTTAGTTTAGGCGGGAAAAGGGGTTTTGAGAGTTTTAGAGTAAATTAAGCAATGTAATTAATCCAAATCAGTTGGATCAGTTGGGGAATGGGTTTATAACCCTAAAATAATCATTTGTATGGAGGTTAGGTGGTTGGTGAAAGCATTGTACGGACTGTTCTCAGAAAATACAAAAAAAAATCTGTTTTCTTGCAATTTTCTGTGTTTTTTTGATGAACCATTGAATCTTATTGAAGTTTTCTGCATTTGGATGCTTTGGTAATTTGTATTTAGATGTTTTAACACCAATCACATGCTCTGATAAAGGAAATAGATCAATTCTTGCACATTTTTGCTGACTGTCCATAGGAAAAGTGCAGATTTTGCCCTGTTTTGAGAGTTTTTATGAAGGAATGATCCATTTCATGGAGTATAATGACTGAAAATCTATGAAATGGATCCAATATAACATGTATCATGAGAATATAACTGATAAATGTGCAGGAAAGGTGGAAAATTGACAGTGCACAGTGAATTGGCAAAGGAAGAGGGAAGAAAGTTGACCCTAGGGTATAGCAGCATATAATCTGCCTTAACAAGAGGTACATTTTTGAGTTGCAGTAGTTGAGAAATGATGAATTAATGGTGAAAAGTCAAAAATTAAGTCTTGGAATTGTTTGGAAGTCCTAGAATAAAAAGCCCTAGTTTTTTAGGCAAGCTGAGGAGGGGTTTGTGCTGGAGCATGATAGAGGTGTCATAGAGGGCTAAAAACTTGGATTCCTTGGTTTTGAGTCATTTTATGAGACTGATGAAATTTTCATGGTCAGGGGACAAATTTAAAGAGGGGTTGCTTTGTAAAATAGGGCTAATTAGGCCTAATTTTAAGGAAACAGTAGGGTTTGAAGTGAGGTTGTCTGAAACAATTGATGCCAAGGAGTTGACATGATGTTTTTCATCACAATCCACATCTGAAACCATCATTAGATTGGAGGTTCATTTGCAAAATTTGAGGAAGAAGTCAAAAATCCATTTCCAAAGGCCTAATAGGCTAGATGGCTATGTGAGCAGCAAAAGAGAGTTTTGTATAAAATGGAGGGTTAGGGCTTGAAACCCATTTGAATCAAGTTTTTTCAAGTCTTTTGAGATCATTTCAATGATTAGGAATCACAAGGGAGGCAGATAGGTCTTAAGTGCAAGGTGAAGGCCTTATTTCTAAGTTGGTGTCTAGTTGAGAGATTGAAGAACAAAACTTTGTTAATCTTAAATCTT